>JAQQSK010008386.1:0-13530 GCA_028658325.1 Potorous gilbertii
TATCTCCAACAGAATCCAAGTTGTTTTCTGATTTGCCTGACACTGACCTACCAGGAGAAGACACACAAAGCCTCTCTATCCTTGCACATCTTTCAGTGAGCAAACCTTCACAACTGTCTCATTCCTTTGATAAAATTTTGCCAACAGAAACGTTACAAGTTCCCTCCACCCATCTGACTGTCACACACAGCAAATCAACTCAATCTACATCTTTTTTTGGTGCAAGTCTACCAGCTGTAGGCATCGAAGAAGTGGAGTCTTTCCCAGGTCCACTGAAATCAAGGGAATCCATCCAACATCCCTCAAACTTTGCTGTGATTACAGTCAGTAAGTCCACACAATTTCCTTCTGACTCTTACATCTATTCAATGAAGGACACAGATGAAATTCAATCACTACTGCTCCAAGTATCTCCAACAGAATCTTCTGATTTGCCTGACACAGACCTACCAGGAGAAAACACACAAAGCCTCTCTATCCTTACACATCTTTCAGTGAGCAAATCTTCACAACTGTCTCACTCCTTTGACAAAATTTTGCCAACAGAAACGTTACAAGTTCCCTCCACCCATCTGACTGTCACACACAGCAAATCAACTCAATCTACATCTTTTTTTGGTGCAAGTCTATCAGCTGTAGGCATCGAAGAAGTAGAGTCTTTCCCAGGTCCATTGAAATCAAAGGAATCCATCCAACATCTCTCTAACCTTGCTGTGATTACAGTCAACAAGTCTACACAATTTCCTTCTGACTCTTACATCCATTCAATGAAGGACACAGATGAAATTCAATCACTACTGCTCCAAGTATCTCCAACAGAATCCAAGTTGTTTTCTGATTTGCCTGGCACAGACCTACCAGGAGAAGATACACGAAGCCCTTCTATCCTTCAACGTGTTTCATTAAGAAACTACACAGAATCTTCTCATTCTGGTGACGAAAGTTTAATAGAATCATTACAAGTTCCCTCCATAGACCTTGATGTCACAGAGAGCAAATCAATGCAATCTGCTATAGGCAGAGGAATTAGTTCTTTCCTGTATCCACTGAAATCAAAGGAATCCATCAAATATCCCTCACGCCTTAGTTCTATTTCAGTCAACAAATCCACCCAATTTCCTTTATCCTCTGTTCCAAGTCCATTGAATGTGAAAACAGAAGAAGTTTCACCTTTCTTGCCTCCAGTTTGTCCAACAGAATCCGGACAGTTTTCTGATTTCTCTGACACAAGTCTACCAGAAGATGATACACAAAGCCCTTCTATCTTTGGACGTATTTCCGTGAGCAAATGTACACAATTGTCTCACTCCTCTGACAAAACTTTACCAACAGAAACTGTAAAAGTTTCCTCCACCCACCTGCCTGACTCAGAGAGTAAATCAACACATTCTATTGCCTTATTTGATGCAAGTTCATTAGCTGTAGGCATAGAAGAAATTATGTCTTTCTGTGGTCCACTGAAGTCAATAGAGTCCATTCAAAATCCCTCCAACCTTAGTGTGATTTCAGGCACTAAGTCTACCCAATTTTCTTCTTCCTCTGACATCAGTTTAATTAATGACACAGAAGGAATCCCACCTTTCTTGTCTCCATTTTCACCAACAGAATCCAGGCTGTTATCTGATTTGTCTGATACAAGTCTACCAAAAGAAATTACCCAAAGCCCTTCTTTCCTTGGACCTATTTCAGTGAGCAATGGCACACAACTGTCTCACTCCTTTGACAAAAGTTTACCAGTAGAAATTTTACCACTTCCCTCTACCCACCTGGCTTTTACAGATAGTGAACTGACACAATCTACTCCTTTGCTTAATGCAAGTTCATCAGCTGTACACATAGAAGAATTTAAGTCTTTTCCAGGTTCACTGAAATCACAGGAATCCATCCAACATCCCTCAAACTTTGGTGTGATTTCAGTCCACAAGTCCACCCAATTTCCTTCTTCCTCAGTCCTAAATCCACTGAACGTGAACACAGAAGAAATCCAATCTTTATTGCTTCCATTTTCTTCAACAGAGTCCAGGAAGTTTTCTGATTTGTCTGACACAAGTCTTCCAAAAGGAGACATACAAGACTCTTCCATCCCTGAAACTATTTCAGTGAGCACAGAATTGTCTTACTCCTCTGACAAAAGTTTGCCAACAGAAACTTTACAAGTTCCCTCAACCCATGTGACTGTCACTGAGAGCAAATCAAAACAATCTACATCCTTGTTTGCTACAAATTCATTAGCTGTAGCCATGAAAGAAGTTATGCCTTTCCAAGGCCCACTGAAATCACAGGAATCCATCCAACATCCCTCAAACCTTGGTGTGATTTCAGTCCACAAGTCCACCCAATTTCCTTCTTCCTCAGTCCTAAATCCACTGAACGTGAACACAGAAGAAATCCAATCTTTATTGCTTCCATTTTCTTCAACAGAATCCAGGAAGTTTTCTGATTTGTCTGACACAAGTCTTCCAAAAGGAGACATACAAGACTCTTCCATCCTTGGCACTATTTCAATGAGCCCAGAATTGTCTCACTCCTCTGACAAAAGTTTGTCAACAGAAACTTTACAAGTTCTCTCAACCCATGTGACAGTCACTGAGAGCAAATCAAAACAATCTACATCCTAGCTTGATACAAATTCATTAGCTGTAGCCATGGAAGAAGTTATGCCTTTCCAGGGCCCACTGAAATCACAGGAATCCATCCAACATCCCTCAAACCTTGGTGTGATTTCAGTCCACAAGTCCACCCAATTTCCTTCTTCCTCAGTCCTAAATCCACTGAACGTGAACACAGAAGAAATCCAATCTTTATTGCTTCCATTTTCTTCAACAGAGTCCAGGAAGTTTTCTGATTTGTCTGACACAAGTCTTCCAAAAGGAGACATACAAGACTCTTCCATCCTTGGAACTATTTCAATGAGCACAGAATTGTCTCACTCCTCTGACAAAAGTTTGCCAACAGAAACTTCACAAGTTCCCTCCACCCATGTGACTGTCACTGAGAGCAAATCAAAACAATCTACATCCTTGCTTGATACAAATTCATTAGCTTTAGTCATGGAAGAAGTTATGTCTTTGCAGGGCCCACTGAAATCACAGGAATTCATCCAACATCCTTCAAACCTTGGTGTTATTTCCGGCAGTATGTCCATCCAATTTTCTTCTTTCTCTAATATGCATTCAATGATTGACACACGAGAAATTCAATCTTTCTTACTTCCATTTTCTCCAACAGAATCCAGGCAGTTTTCTGGTTTACCTAATACAGATCTACCAAAAGAAGACATACAAAGTCCTTCTATCCTTGGACATGTTTCAATGACCAAATCCACACAATTATTGCACTCCTCTGACAAAAGTATGCCAACAGAATCTTTACAAGTTGCCTCCACTCACCTGACTTTCACAGAGAGCAAACTGATACAATCTACTTCCTTCCTTGATGTATGTCCCTCAGCTGTTGGCATAGAAGAAGTTCAGTCCTTCCCAGGTCCATTGAAATCAAAGGAATCCATCCTACATCCCTCAAACCTTGGTGTGATTTTGGTCAACAAATCCACCCAATTTCCTTCTTCCTCTGTCCTATATTTACTGAATGTGAACACAGAAGAAGTTCCATTTCCCTTGCTTCTATTTTGTCCAATAGAATTCAGGCAGTTTTCTGATTTGCCTGACACAGGTCTACGAAAAGAGGACACACAAAGCCCTTCTATTCTTGGACATATTTCAGTGAGCAAATGCACACAATTCTCTCACTCCTCTGACAGTAATTTAACAAAAGAAACTGTAAAAGTTTCCTTTTCCCACTTGTCTGTCACAGAGAGCAAAGTGAAACAATCTACTTCCTTGTTTGATGCAAGTTCATCAGCTGTAGGCACAGAAGATGTTATGGCTTTCCAGGGGCCACTGAAATCAAGGGAATCCATCCAACAACCCTGGTGTGACTTCAGGCAGCATGTCCTCCCAATTTTCTTCTTCCTCTGACACCCATTCAATGAATATCACAGAATAAGTTCCATCTTTATTGCTTCCATTTTCTCCAAGAGAATCCAGGCAAGTTTCTGATTTGCCTGACACAGGTCTACCAAAAGAAGACATATAAAGCCCTTTTATCCTTGAAGATATTTCAGTGAGAAAATGCACACAATTCTCTCACTCCTCTGACAAAAATTTGCCAACAGAAACTTCACAAGCTCCCTACACCCATCTGGCTGTCACAGAGAACAAATCAACCAATCTACTTCCTTCCTTGATGCAAGTCCATCAGCGGTAGACAAAGAAGAAGTTCAGTCTTTCCAGGTCCACTGAAATCAAGGGAATTCATCCAACCTACATCAAACCTTGCTGTGATTTTGGTCAACAAGTCCACCCAATTTTCTTCTTCCTTTGACCTAAATTTTTGAATGTGAACATAGAATAAGGCCCATCTTTCTCACTTCCATTTTCTCCAACAGAATCCAGGCAGTTTTCTGATTTACCTGACCCAGGTCTATCCAAAGAAGACACACCCAGTCGTCCTGTGTTTGGGCATATTTGAATGAACAAATGCACACAATTGTCTCACTCTTCTGACAAAATTATGCCAATGGAAACTTTACAAGCCCCCTACATCCACTTGGCTGTCACAGAGAGCAGATAAACAGAATCTGCTTCCTTGTTTCATGCAAGTTCATCAGCTGTAGGCAGAGAAGAAATTGTGCCTTTTCAGGGCCTACTGAAATCATGGGAATCCATCCAACATTCCTCAAACCTTGGTGTGATTTCAGGCAGCATATCCATCCAATTTTCTTCTTCCTCTGACACCCATTCAATGAAAGACACAGAGGAAATTTCATCTTATTTCCTTCCATTTTCTCCAACAAAATCCAGGTAGGTTTCTGATTTGTCTGACGCAGGTCTCACAAAAGAAGACACACACTGTCCTTCTATGCTTAAATTTATTTCGGTAACCAAATGCACACAATTTTCTCACTCCTCTGATAAAATTTGCCAACAGAAACTTTACAAGCTCCCTCTACTCACCTGGCTGTCACAGAGACTAAGTTGACACAATTTACTTTCTTGTTTCATGCAAGCCCTTCAGCTGTAGGCATAGAAGTTAAATCTTTCCCAGATTCACTGAAATCAAAGGAATCTATCCAACATTTCTCACAACTTAGTGTTATTTCAGTCAGCAAGTCCACCCAATTTTCTCCTTCTTACTCAAATTAATCAAAGGTATATACAAGAACTTGCATCTTTTCAAGTCAAGTTTGAGCAAAAGAATTCATATATCTTCTGGTTTCTTCTGAAACACACTTATTAAGAGTAAGTTCCTCGTTCCTTTATGACTGTTGTCGTAACTAACTAACTAGTTAGTTACTGCAGCAACTACAGTTAATAAGTTTACACAATTTAGTTCCTTCCTTTGACTTAAATTCATTAGCAATGAATTTAACAATGGATTAAATTAACAATAATTAAAAATTCATCAACAATGAATTTTCCAGGTCCACTTTCAAGAAGGTAATCCATTCAATATTACTCATTGTTGCTATTTCAGGCAGCAAGTCCACCCCATATCCTCCTCTCCTCTAGCCAAATTTTCCCAGTCATATTCAAGCCACAAATTTAATCTTTCTGAGTTCTAGTGTCACTTAAAAGAAACCACATACTTACTTTCTCTGAAACAAATTTATCAAGAGAATGTCCACAAATTCTCTCTACTACCATGTTTTTACAATTACCAAGTCCACACAAGTTCCTTCCTTCTTTGTCTCAAGATTATCACCTGTATGCTGAGAAGTCATGTTTTTCCCAAGGTCCATTTCATCAATAGAATCTGTTCAAGTTCCTTCAGAGTTTCTTGCCATTTCAGTCATCAAGTCCACTCAATTTTTTTACTTCTCTGACCTCCGTTCATAAAGCATATGCATACAAGTGATTCCATCTTTGCAAGTTTCAGTTTCATCTAAAGAGTCCATATAAGCTCCTGACTTCTCTGAAACAAATTCATCAAGTTTAGCTGTACAAATTTCCTCTCCTTATCATACTTTTGCAGTGACCAAGTCCATACAAGTTCCTTCCTTTTTTGTCTCTAGTTCATGCAGCGTGTGCACTGAATCTTTATTTTTTTTATTCCAATCTTATCAAAAAGATCCATAGAAGTTCTTGATTTCTCTTGCTCAAGATTACCACAGGAAGACACATGTATCTCCTCTATCCTTGGACCAATTTCTATGAGCAAATACACATAATTTCCTGATATAGCTAATAAATGTTCACCAGGAGAAACTGTAAACCTCCTCTCTGCACACCATGCTTTCATAGTGAGCAAATCTATACAAGTTTCTTCATTCTCTGATCCAAGTTCATCAATTGCTTACAAGACATGAGGTCTTTCCCAGATTCACTTTTACCAAATGAATTAATTCAATATCCCTCAAACATCTGTGTTATTTGAGTCTGTAAGTCCACCCAGTTTCCTTTTTTCTCTGATCTAAATTCATCAAACATATGCATATATGATATTTCATCTTTCCAAGTTCCAGAATTTTTGAGTGACTCCACCAATATTCCTGCTTTCTCTGAAATAAATTCAATAAGAGAAATTGCACAAGTTCCTTCTACCTATTGTGGTCTTACAGTGATCAATTTTTTCTCTAACCCAAATTCATTGACTATGAACACAGAAGTTCAATGTTTCTTCCTTCCATTTTGTCCAATAGAATCTAGGCAGTTTTCTGATTTCTATGACACAAGCCTACTAAAAGAAGAAACATCCAAATCCCCTCTATTCTTAGACTTATTTCATTGACCAAATGCACAAAATTTTCTCACTCCTTTGATAAAAGTTTACAAACAGAAACTTTACGCATTCCCTCTACCTACCCTGCTGTCACAGTGAGCAAACTGACACAACCTACTTCCTTCTATGATGCAAGTTCATCAACTACATCCACAGAAGTTTTGTCTTCCCCAGGTGTATTCTGGTCAACAGAATCCATATGATGTCCCTCAAATTTTGGTGCTGCTTCAGTTAGTATGTCCACCCAATTTCCTTCTTCCCCTGACTCAATTTAATTGAGTGTAAACAAAGGATTTCTATGTTAGTTTTATCATAAGAATCCACACAAAATCTTTATATCCCTAACATTAATTCACCAAATGAATATGTACAAATTTCTTCTACTTAGAGTATTGTCATAGTGAACAAATTCCACATAAGTTCCTTCTTCTCTGATCCAAGTTCATCATAATATGCATAAAAGAAATTCTGTCTTTATTCTATCTGCTATGGACCCCATTTCAAAGAGTAAATATATACTCTCTGACCCAATGTATAGAAAACATTCTGTCTTTTGTCATGTCAACTGTATCAGTGGAATACAAGTTCATTTTATCTATGACATGTTTATTAAGAGAAGTTGTACAAGTTCCCTCTACCTACCATGCTGTTTCTGTGAGCAAATCCATACAAGTTCTTGCTTCCTCTGACTCAACTTCCTCAACTATATGCTCAGTAGTTATGGCTTTCCCAGATCCACTTTCATCAAGAGAATCCATACAAGGTCCTTATTTGTCCAGCACAAGTTCACCAAAAGAAACTACACATGTCCCCTCTACCTTTGGCACAATTTCAGAGAATTAGCACATACAATGTCCTTTCTTCTCTGACCTAACATAAATTCCACCTTTCCCATTTTCAGTTCCACAGAAAGATTCTATATATGGTCCTGTTTTCTCTGATGACAGTTTACCCAGAGGAGTTCTACAAGTCTCTCTACCTATTCTATGAGCATGCCCATACAAGAAGTTCACTTTTTGCCTCACTCAAGATCATCATATTCATGCAAAAAAAGAATTTCCTTCTTTCTCAACTTCAGATTCATCAAGGGAATCTGTACAAATTCCTGGTGCTTCTGTTACAAGTTTGCTAAGAAAACTGGTTTAAGATCCTTCTACTTCTAGCAGGCAAGTCTACATAAGTTACTACTTCTGAACTGTGTACATTCAGCAGATCTATCCAAATTCCCCCTTTTGCAGGCCTAAGTTCAGTGAGAAAATTGATACAAGTTCCTTCTTTCTTTGACCAACATTCATCAAGCAAATGAAGTTTTGCCCTTCTCAGGTCCAGTTTCATCAAGGCAGTTCAATTAACTTCCTGAATTCAGTGAAGTAATTTCACTACAGGAACTCATACAAATTCTTTCTATCCTGGTGCTAGCAGTTCCTCCTCCTCCTAGATTATATACATCCAACTGATTTCAACAAACTCCATCTTCCTCTGGCCTCTCAGTGAATAAATCTACAAGTTTCTTCTTCCTCTGACCCAAATTCAACAAGAAAATGCAAAGAATGTCTAGTTCAACCAATTTCATCAAAAGAATTCACACATTCAAGAGTTCCAGAATTCTCTGATACAAGTTCACCAAGAGAATCTTTAAAATTACCCTCCACCACTGGCATTATTTTACAAGGCAAATCTCTGCATGGTCCTTATTCTTCTGGTCTACGTATGTCAAGCATGCCTGTCCAACTTCCCTCTTTTTCTAGCCTAAGATCAGCTAGCAAATCCACACAAGTCTCTTCCTTTTTTGCCTCAAGTTCAAGTGAGCATATATAATTTTCATCTTCCTTAAGGTCAGGTTCAAGAGGATCCTTACAAACTACTTCTATCTCCAGCTAATTCACCAAGAGAAACCATACTAATTCCCTCCAACTTAAATCTCAGTTTCAGAAAGAAAATCCATGCAAAATTTTTTATTTCTCTTACTCATATTTATCAAGTGAATCTAAAGCATTTCTATCTTCCTTAGGGTCAGGTTGAAGAAAATCCCACAAATTGTATCTCCAGCTTAATTTCAACAAGAGAACTTGCACTGATTCCTGATAATTCCAGTCAAACTTCAAATAACAAATCTGTGCAAGTTCCTTATTTCTATAACCTACATACATTAAAGCTATCTGTCCAATTTTCCTCTTTCTCTGGACTATTTTTGTGAACACATCAAGATACAAGTATCTACTTTTTCTCTGATCCAAGTTTATCCAAGTGAACACAAAAAGTCCATCTTCCTTAGGGCCAGTATCAAGAAAATCCATAAAAATTCCTTCTATCTCCAGGTCATCAAGGTTCACCAAGAAAACCCTGGCCAGCTCCCTCTGACTGCAGTACAACTCTGAACAGTAAAGGTCATCAATCATCACACAGAATTTCCAAGAGAATCCATGCAAAGTCCCACCTGCAGCTCAAGTTCACAAAGAGAATCCATGACAATTCCCTCAAAATCTAACATTATGAAGGGGGCACTTCTATTCCAGTATTTTCTTCTGTTACTCTAAGTTCAAGAAGCAAATTCATTCCAATTTCATCTTTTGCTAGCTTAATTTTAGCAAAAACTCATATACCAACTTCTTTGACTGGCCAAAGTGCATCTAGTTATTCCATCATAGCTATCAGTCACTCAAAAAAAAATCCTTATAAATTTCTTCCCCAGTCTCAAGTTTACCGAGAAAATCCATATAAGTATCTGCTTTCTCCAGATCAAGTTCAACGAAAGAAGCCATGGAATTTCTGTCTTTCTCCAGGTCATTTTCAGGGAGCATATTCCTACTGATTCCTTCTTTCTCTAGCCCCAATTTACCTTGTAAGAGCCAAGGAAGTTCTATTCCTCAAGCATGTATGAAAGAAGAGGATCCACACAGGTTCTGATTTTCTTCACACCAATTCCAACAAAAAAAAAATGTCTTCAAGACTTCATCCTCTCCTGCCCAAACTCAAGGAATGCATTCAAGTAGTCTGTTTTTCCAAACCCAGCTCAATGAAGGAAACCACTCCCCAGGAAAGGACTGCCTCCCACATTTCTTCCTCATGTAATCCAGGCCACTTCTCCAAAAAAAATCTACCCTGACCCCTCCAACTAGAAATGTTTCCCCCCTCCTCAAATCTCTGATAATCTTTTGGGACATCATCTATGAATCTGCCATATCCTCCTTGATTTACAATTATTTGTAAGGAAAATAAATATTAAATTGAATTGGCCATCAAAACAAGGTAACAAACAGTAACATAGCTGGAGATAGTGACTCATAGTGAAGGCCTGAATTTTTTTTTTCACCCAAGTCACTCAGCCAGATTTCAAACTGGTGGGGGGTGGAAAAGGGAAGAGATGAGAAGTATAGTCTTCCTACAACATAAGATTTATGTGGTAGAAAAGCAATCATCATTGATGGCTTATATCTCAATAAAAACTAAGGTCAATGACATAAAACTGGAGAGATCTTTTATTTCAAGTATGTTGAAGTCAAATGTACACGGTCACTGTTTAGACCAAAGATATATTATACATTATCATTGACTTGCAATGTAAAGATTAACAAGTAAAGCATCATAGAAATTCTAGCATCCAGTCCTCTCTCTTACCAGCTCTCAATATAGACTAAGTGTTGTGAAAGTCTTATTTGGTAAGCAATCACTTCCCTTTCACCTCATCCTCCAGGCCCGATGCCTCCTGTCCCTAGAAGGCCTTTTTCTAAATCTAATGTAAGGATATAAGTTCCTGATTTCCTCAAATTCCCTTTCCTCTTAAGATTAAAGTTCAGGGGAGAATCCTCATATAGATGATGATAAGAGGATCTGGGGGACCAATGAGATCCTGACGGAATGGAGAAAGCTATCGGTGTCCTGGACATACCTAATAATGAAAATGACCTAGAATTTAATTGAATCCTATCAGAGGATCAACCATCTTGAGGTAGTAGAGTCCTTAGAGGTCATATGGTCCAACCCCCTCATTTTAGATTTGAGGAAGTGAAGTTTCTGGAAGTTCAGTGACTTGCTCAAGGTCACACAGGATCATTGGCAGGATATGAATCTAGGTCTTTTAATTCCAAAACAAATGCATTTCCCCACTGCACCAGAGCAGCCTCCTCTTCATTTTAGTTGAATGTTTCCTCTCATTATGCAAACTGCAGTGCACATGTACTGCGTGACTCTTCTTTATATTCTCTTATGGATATCTTCTGTCTCCTGACATCACCTAAATCCCAGTGGAGCTCTTGGGCTATCTGTCTCATCCCTTGCCATAGAACTACTACATTTTGGGGGATCACACATTGCCTGATGATATCATCTATTTTTCTTGTTCAACATTCCTCATCTGTTGCATTTAGCAACTTGTTCCTGACTTTTTTGAAATTCTTAACCATCCCATGTATGACATTTCAATTCATGAAATAAAGGTCTGAATGCATATTTTTTTCCCTTCAGTGAATTTTAATGTAAAGGTAGCATGGCTTCCAGCTCAGGAGATCTATTTTCATATCAAGTCACCTCGGGTGGCACAGTTAGGTAGCACAGTGTATGAAGTACAAGTCTGGAAGATCTGAGTTCAAATCCAACCTGAGATACTGTGACCCTGGGCAAGTCACTTAATCCTGATTACCCACCACCACCAAAAGAAAAATCCAGTTCTTCTCACTAGTTATATGACTTTGGGCAAGCCTCTTAATCTCTTATGATCTCTAGGCACCCCCTAAGAATTAATTACATAGAATGGCTGGGAGCACACCCCAAAATTTACAGATGCTTTACATGCTGATATACGAATTTTAATAATAAAAGGTCAATTAGAGGCCCAGGTTGGAACACTGAATAGAGGTTTAAAGATCTTATGATGTGTAATGACATCAAAGAAACTGAGAACATAAGCAAAGAAAACAACTCTGTCTTTGGGACAGCCTAAAGGTACATGGTTTAGAGAGGCAACCAAGAGCCCTGGTCCACATTCTGCTCTGTCTTTGTGCTTACTCAGCAATATGAGCTCGGGATTGGTGTCAGGGATGGCTACTATGATCATTTCATAAATATCATAAAGACAAAGCTCATGTCTTAATGATCCAGAACAGACCAACAACCCTATGAGAAATCCTCACTAATCAGTCAAAAAGCAGTTATTAATTGCTGAGGCTACAAAGGAGGCCAAATGTACAGTCCTTGATATTACAGAAAAAGTTAATATGCAAGATTTATACAGTGTAAAAGAAAAGTAATCTCAAAAGGGAGGCAGTTGTGATGGTGGCATCTTGCAGAAGGAGGGATTTGGGCAAGGAAGTCAAAAGATGAAACTGCAGACAGAGGGCATTCTAGGTATGGGAGGTGAACTCTAAAAAGGTACTACATTGGGAGATGGAGTATCATGTGCAAAGAAAAGGATGAAAGTGAGTAATACGGGATCATAAAGTAAAATGTAAGAAGTCTGGAAAGGTAGTAAGAGATAAAAAACCAAGCATAAGCACTGCCCCTAGAGTTAGGAGAACCTGAGTTCAAACTTGGCCTCAAGACGCTGTACATTTACTAGCTGTGTGACACTGGGAAAATCACTTAACCCTAACTTCCTTGAAAAAAAAAAATATGTATGAAACTTGATAAGAAATAGAGATATTGGAGCTCCACCAGTCCAACCCACCTCCTTTAAAAAAAATAAAGATTTTAAAAGCCAAACAGAAGATTTTTTTTTTTACTTGATACATTAGAGTTTAATGAGTACAGGGCTAATGATGGTTAGACTTGTATTTGGGAAGCTCTCTTTTGCAGCTCAGTAAAGGAGAGATTAGATTGAGAAAGAGGCAGGGAAACCACCCAGAAGCTGACTGTAAGAATCCAGGGCTGAATCTGCATCAGGAAGGGCAGCTGTGTGAAGGAAGGGAAGGAGTCATATATGAGACACACTGGGAAGGCAGACATGATAAGGCTTCACAAAAGAGGTCAGGTTCAGTTGAATGATGAGCTTGAAAGCTAACCTAAGGGGAGGAGCCAAGATGGTGGAGTAGTAAGATTCACATATGCTAACTCCGAACCCACAGCCCATAAAACACCTGTAAAGAAGAACTCCCAAAAAAATCTGGAGCAGCAGAAGCCACACAACAACAGAGTGGAGGAGATTTCTGTTCCAGAGAGCCTTCAAAAACTGACACCAAAGGTCCATCATGCACCGGACCCAAAGCAGAGCCCAGCCCTGCCTTGGCTGTACGGCACCAAGAGGACCAGATCTGAGCAGGCTTCAGGGACAGAATCTCCAGCAGCCATGCAGGTCCATCCACCCACACACACCAAAGGTTAGTGAGAGAGCCTGTTTGGCTCACCAAGAGGGGAGCGGGCTCTCTCCATAACTCAGGCCCCCTCAGGAGGCAGGAGCAGAGGAAGCAGCAGACAGGGGCTCCCAAAGCAGGCAGGAGCCGGGATCCATTGTTGAAGGTCTCCACATAAACCCCATGAGGGAACTGAGCCCTGTGAGGTGGCCCTGTCCCCACCTGAGCAGCTGAACTTAATCTCACACTGAATAGCAGCCCTTTGCCTGCTGAAAGCCCTGAGGCTGGGAAGCAGCATTTGAATCTCAGACCCCAAGCACTAGCTGGACAGATCTGGAGGCAAGGTGGGTGTGGAAAGGAATCTCAGAAAACAAGTAACTGGCTAGGAAAATACCCAGAAAAGGGGGAAAAAAAATAAGACCACAGAAGGTTACTTTCTTGGTGAACAGATATTTCCTCCTTTCCT
>JAQQSK010008387.1:0-13530 GCA_028658325.1 Potorous gilbertii
TTTTTTTTTTGATTTCCTTAGGTAGTTTATTGATATTTTCATTGGTTGATTTTATTTTCTTGAAGACTTCATGAGTAAACTGCTTTTCCATATGAGTTGTTCAGGTTTGCAATAGTCACTTTTCGCTGTAGCATTTGAGATATTAATCTACCTCTATTTTTGCACACAAATACGTAGGTTAACATTGGAGACAAAGATAGAAAAGTCTTCTCAGATTCCCTTGGCAGACTTAGAGTTTTTCAATCTAAAATTATCCCCATATTTGTGGAAGATGGACCATGTTTCAGCCATTATCCTTTTTAACCAGTTAAATGTTTAAACTGAATAATTTTATAAGTGGTTCTTCTGATTAAGCATGTTTTAAGTCAGGTTAGAGAAGTGGAGCTTTTAGTTCTTGGGAAAATAGCTTTGGTTTGAATGGGGAATTGATTCATCTTTCTGTGCCGAAGTAAACTTTTTTTTTCCTGATTAAAATCCTTTTTGGTTGATGTTAACACAGAGCCTGATCTCCTTTATCAAATTTGACAACAATAGACTAAGTGATTTATCTAGGGGTAACATAGCAAATCAATGGTAGAGTGAGGATTTGAATCCATATTGGCTGTACTTTGCTCTTGCCATGTTACCATGCTGTTTCTGTTTGTTGACTTCAATTCAAAGTCATTTATCATAATAATACATTACATTTAAGGTTCACAGGGCACTTTACATACTTTTTTTTTTAGTAGATTCTTACGATAGTTTTGTAATATAAGTATTCCCTATTTCATAAAGAGGGAAAATGAAGGTCCGAGTTTGTGGCTTATCCAAGATCACATAGCATTTTACTTATGGTGAGGCAAAATGTGGTAGATGTATGAGTGGTATAAACAAAGTACTGCCAATATTCAGAGGAAGCAGAGATCATTTCAGTTTGGAGTGATCATGGAAGGTATCCTAGAAGGGGTGATATTTGAGCTAGGCTGTGAATGACAGGATTTCAAAAGCCAGAGATTGAGATTTGAGGTGATAAACGGAGGGCATGATGGCATGAGCAAAGGCATAAGGAAAGAGGAAGTATCTTCAGGGAACATGAGTAATCTTTTTTATCTAAAGTAGAAAAACTTGAGAACCATCTGGAAAAGGTAGTTTGGAGCCAAATTGTAGAAGGTCTTGAATGATAATAGAGAACCATTGAAGGTTTTCTGATTGACTAGTAAGACATGACTGCTTGCTGTGACTGGTTGGAAGAAGGAAAAGCTAATTTTGAGAGGGTGTGGAACAGAACAAAATATTTTGTGATTATAATTATAAGTAGCACCTTAATTGGAGTCAAGAATTTTTTGGTTTCCCAGTGCATATAAAAGTTATATTTAAGCTATACTGTAGTCTATTAAGTGTGTAATAGTATGTCTAAAAAAACCCAACATACATGCCTTAATTAAAAAATATTTCATTGCTAAAAAAAAAAATGTTAACCATCATCTGAACCTACTGGGAGTGGTAATCTTTTTGCTAATGGAGGGTCTTGCCTCACTGTTGATGACTGCTTACTGATCAGGGTGGTAGTTGCCAAAGGTTGAGGTGGTAGTGGCAATTTTAAAGTAAGATAGCTATAAAATTTATCTATTAACTGTTCCTTTCACTTGAACACTTAGGGGCCATTGTTAATTGGCCTCATTTCAATAGGGGAATAGGGAGACCCAAAGAGACAGGGAATGGCCAGTCAATGACCAGTTTGTGGAGCAGTCAAACACATACCATAGTTATCTGTTAAGTCCACTGTGTTATGGGCACTGTTTGAGGCATCCCAAAGCAATTAGTGAAAAAGTTTGAAAGACTGCGAGAATTACCAAAATGTGACAAAGATACACAACGTGAGCACATGCTGTTAGAAAAATGGTACTGATAGATGTAAGCTTCTCTATTTGGCAAAGTCTTTCACTACCTGGCTCCAGCCTATTTTTACAGCCTCATTATAGGTACTCAATCAGTACTTCCCTTCCATCAAACCTTTCCTCACACATTGAACTAGTCTCCAGTTTTTAACCTTGTACTTGGCCAAACTCCCTATCTACCCTTTCCGTTCCCTCAGAGAATCCCTCACTTCCTTCAAAACTCAGTTTAAGCACTCACTTCAACATCTGCATCTTCACCACTCTCCTGCAAGTACCCACCCTTTCTAGCCGCCTTGAATTTATTTTATATTCTGTATGTACTTACATATATACCTTTTATTTTCTATGATAGAATGTAAGTTTCTTAAGAGGATGGGTTTCATTTTTTTGTCTTTGTATCCCAACTAGCTTGTGTATATTAGGCACTTAATAATGCTTGTTGATTGATTGATTACTTTATTATTTATTAAGCCTTCAGGGTTTAAGCTGATTGGCTAGCCTTCCTCAGCGTTTGATTTTTGCCCTTTCTTCCCCCCAATCCTTAATTCTGTCTTTTCCTGGGGCCTAATAGGAGGACAGAGGAAGCTCATAAAGAAGTCTAGTGTTTAGAAACCAGGAACCTCACACAGATTCTCCAGTAGACAAAGAATAACAAACTTTTGGTATATTGCACATGTCTCATCGTTTCATATGATGTTCTTACCTAAGATGGCCAAACCATCTTCAGCATATTCTGGATTGATGTTCATATATGCTTATATAAAGACAAATAATGGTAGGAGATATTTTTGTCTGCATTTGTAAAAGACACCAAAAAAGGAAAGTTAATGTTTGAACTGTGCAGTAACCTGTTCTATACTAGTGAATGTGAGTGTGGGTGGATATCTTCTATGAGTTTTAAATAAGCATACGAAGTTGTTATTGGAAATCTTTTCGTCTAATCCAGTTACTACTATCCTAGAAAATATTTAGTATCATGTTGAATCAAAAATAGTGTAAAAATGTTAGTCATAATAGTAATTTGCTTTGCAATTTCAGATGAAATAAATAGATCAAATATTCTTTCAGAGAGCAGTTTAAAATATAGCTGTATATTGAAATAGAAATCTTTTCCTAAAAATGGACTTACTTCTTATAGGCTGAAGTATATTTCTGGTAGATGGATCCATTTTTTTTTACTGGCTTGGCAGTGAGAATTGATCAAAGTGGGGAAGATTTTTAGATTTGGGACTGGTGATGATATTATCTTGAAAAATTATCTCATTCTACTTGATAATGAAATGGGTTAGAAGAAATATATTGTAATGAAAAGAGCACTGGAATTGGAGGCAGGGAGACTTAGGTTCAAATTCTACCTCTGACATTTCTTAGCCATGTAATCATTAAAAAATCATAGCCTTTCTGAGCCTTAATTTTCCATCTGTAAAGTAAGGATAATTTTACTTTTTGTCTCTCCCATATAAGTTGTTAAACTTTTATGAAGTTTAAATGAGTTACAGAGGATGTATATAAAGTACTATACAAATCTTTTTTAAGATTTAAATTATTTATTTATTTTTAATTTTCAACATTCATTTCCACAAGATTTTGAGTTCTAGATTTTCTCCCTTCTTTCCCCTCTCCCCATCCCAAGATGGCATACATTATGATTACCCCTTCCCCCAATCTGCCCTTCCTTTTATTATCCCCCCGACATCCCCTTCCCTTTTACTTTCTTGAACGGCAAGATAGATTTCTATACCCCATTGCATGTCTATCTTATTTCCCAGTTTCACGTAAAAACAATTTTTTAACATTTGTTTTTAAAACTTTGAGTTCCAAATTCTCTCCCTTCTTTTCTCCCCACTCACTCCCATTGAGAAGGCAAGCAATTCAATATAGGTTATACATGCGTAGTTATGCAAAGCACCTCAATAATAGTCATGTCGTGAAAGACTGTTATTTCCCTCCATCTTATCCCACCACCTCAAATAATTTTGTTTTCTCCTTTGACCCTATCCCTTTTCTAAAGTGTTTCCTTCTGACTACCCCCTCCCCTGATTTTGCCCCCCTTTCTTTCATTTTCTGGTAAGGTAAAATACCCAATTGAGTGTGTATGTTATTCCCACCTTAAGCCACGTTCCTTCTCACTTTTGGACCTCTTTTTCCATTTAGCCAATTCTATTTTTTAAGGCATTCTTTTCTTCATCGACTTTTTGCATGTCTTTTACCATTTGGGTTCGTCTATTTTTTAAGATATTATTTTCTTCAATATTTTTTGGAGTCTTCTTTAGCAAGCTTTTGACTCATTTTTCATTATTTTCTTGCATCACTCTCATTTTTCTTCCCAGTTTTTTCTCTTCTTCTCTTACTTGATTTTCAAAGTCCTTTTTGACCTCCTCCATGGCCTTGGACTGATTCATATTCCTCTTAGAGACTTTTGATGTAGGAGCTTTCACTTTGCTCTCATCCTCTGGTTGTCTATCCTGATCTTCCTTGTCACCAAAGTAAGATTCTGTAGTCTTGAGTTCTTTTATGATGTTTACTCATCTTCCCAGCCAAACACTTGACTTTCTAACTTTTTGTCAAGGTAGACCTCTGCTTCTGGTGGGGATGGGGGTAGAGATGGGTGTATTGTCCAGGCTTTAGGGATTTTGTATCAGTCACTTGATCCCCTATTGTCTGTGGACTCAGCTCTGGAAGCAGCTTCTGCTGTTGATACCACCGTTACTGCGACATATCCCCAGCCCCCTTGAACTGGCTGGATTGGGCCAGATTGAGTGCTCCTCTTTCACCTAGGTCCCACAGAGTTTTTCCACTGACTTTTTGGTGTTTGTGGGTTGAGGAGTTTGGAAACTACCATAGCTGCCAATGATTCCTGAGACCTACTCTGGCCTATCTGTGCTGGTGGAGCCCAGGCTCCCTGCCTAGTAGGAAAGACCCTTCCTGTAGACTTTCCAGATTGACTCAGACTGGGGATTTCTTTCACTCAGTCATTATGTGGGTTTTGTAGCTCTAAAATTTGTTTAGAGTCATTTTTTACAGGGCTTTGGAGGAGAGCAAGGGGTGTCCCTGCTTTTATATTGCAATCTTGACTCCTCCCCCCACCCAGTTCCTTGCTATAAAAATCTTCAAGTGCTATATAATCAGTCATCAGCTATGGTCATTCTGTTATGTCTAGATGGGTTTGTTTTGGTTAGGTATTTTTGTTTTTTTGCTTTGCAAAGATAGGGTTGAAGGAGGGACTAAAAACACTTAATAAAAAGAAAAAAAGTGGTCTGCTTGTGACCAGTACTATGTTGGAATAAAGAATCTCAAAAATACTTAGATAGTATTCTATGGGGAGATGACCTGAACTTTCTTTGCCCCTTCCATGTAGAAAAACTTAAACTAACATATAGCTATTATATTGGAAGAATTTAAACAGGTTTTCAGGACTAAGGAGCCTTCTTACGTAGTTAGCCAAGTAAATTCATCCTTACTGTTAGTGTGCCTGTGTGAATTTCTGAGTTGATTCTGGACTTTAAAATGTTTAATTATTTAATTTGCAATGCCATGTGTTAATTGCTACCATGGATATTTGAACCTAGATTTTCTACTATGGACATTTTACCTTTAGTTAATAATGGTCTGGAAGCAGTTAGGTGGCTTGATGGATAAAAGGATCAGGTCTGGAGTTAGGAAGACCTGAGTTAAATTATGGACTCGGATATTATCTGTGTGTCCTTGTTCAAGTCACTTAACCTCTGTTTGCCTTAATACACTGGAGAAGAAAATAGCAAACCACTCCAGTATCTTTCCCAAGAAAACTATTGAGATATTGGTGTGCTGTGGTCCACAAGATCACAAAGAATCAAACAGGATTAAAGCATTGAACAACAAATATTGCTCTAGCAAGCCTTTATGGGGAAAAGGATAGAGAGGAAGCTTAGAAACTAAGAAGAGTAGGAATTCTGATTCATACTGGTTGTGTGCCAGGGCAAGTCATTTAACTCTGTGCTCTAGGCAATTTTCTAAGACTATTGCATAGAAGTTGTTGACTCGTCTAGATAGAGGAAGTTTTCCTTACCTAGGAGTTCCATGTACTAAAGAAATCATGGGTCAGTCCCTTTGCCTGTCCTAATATTGTTCATTCAAATAAATGTAGATGCAGTTATGTGAATATTAAATAATTTCAGGACTCTGATTAGTTCCAAAGTAGGAAATAGTTTTTTTGGAATAGCTCACATCTATTTGAATATTTTAAGGTGAGAAAATGCTTCTTTCACTCACAGTAACACTTTAAAGTGGGTCGTACAAATATTATCCCCCTTTTATAGAGGAAGAAATTTAAGCTCAGAAAGGTTACATGACTTGCCAATGTCAAATGGCTAATAAGTATAGGAACCAAGGCTAGAATCCATGTATTCTTACTTCGTTGTTAGTACACTTAATATTATGGTATGCAGCCTTTTCACATTTGGTAAATATTCCTCTTTTCTTATATACAGTTATACTTACCTGTTACTTTCTGGGAGCAAAGTGTTCTCCGCACATGGTTTCCAGATAATAGAAACTAATCTCTTCAGGTGCTCAAATCTTAATCATTTTTGTCAGAAATGGTTTGAAAACGTTTGCACATCTCAGCCTTCTGATGCTTAGATAATTTTATGTATGCTTATCCTCACATGGTCCATAATGTGACCCGTACATTCCTTCTTATCTCTGTGATTTTTTTCCACACAATTTAATCAGTATTCTCAAGATAAGCTACCCAATTCTTTGGAAACCTTAATTTCTTTTAAAATTTCATGGATGTATATGGTTGTATGAAAAAAATGTTCTAAAATAATTACTTATGAGAGAGATGCATAGTAAAACAATTTTGATAGATCATCTCATATCTATCAGATTAGCTAAAATGATAGAAGGGAATGTTGGAAGTGATATGGAAAAATGTGACACTGATATTGTTGCAACTGTGAACTGATCCAGCCATTTTGGAGAGAAGTCTGGAGTTATGCCTCAAGAGTTATAACTGTGTATACCCTTTGACACAACAATACCACTATTAGATCTCTTTCCCAAGGTGATTAGGGAAAAAGAAAAGAACTTATATGTTCTAAAATATTTATTGCAGCTCATTATGGTGGCAAAGAATTAGAAATTGAGGGTATGTTCATCAGTTGGGGATGGCCAAACAGGTTGTGGTACATGATTGTGATGGAACACTACTGTGCTGTAAGCAGTGATGAGTAGAACCAAGAAAACGTTGTTTACAGTCACTGCAATACTGTTTGAAGAACAACTGTGAGGGACCAAGTTATTCTGAGTATTGAAAATACTCATCAACTATGAAGGAACTGCTATATGGAAGTATTCACAGTAGGTATGGTAGAGAGAGAGAGAGAGAGAGAGAGAGAGAGTGTGTGTGTGTGTGTGTGTGTGTGTGTGTGTGTGTGTGTGTGAAATGGTGGCCTTCTCCTGTGCAGGGCAGGGAATAGAGATGCTTCGAATCCTAAAATGTAACAGAAAAAAAATGAAAAAAAATTGTGTAAGTAGCCCACTTCTTTTTCAGTTTTTATTGCACCTATGTGTCATGCATGGAGTAACTGATGCCAAGTGGAAAGAGTGGTGGGCCTGGAGTCAGGAAGCCTGAGGTCAAATCTGGCCTTGTGACTCTGGGCAAGTCACCATCTGTTAGTCTCAACATTTTCCTCAGCTGTAAATGGGGATAATACTAGGATCTATCTTGCAGGATCAAATGAGATAATATTTGTAAAAAGCTGTTAGCAGTGCCTGGCACATAATAGGCACGGTATAAATGCTTATTTTCTTCCCTTCTGTGTGCAAATCATCATGTGCTGTAGCTAACTGAAACACAGTATTTCCATTGCCCTTTGGATTACCCACAATTTTGGTTCTTCTGAATTTGAGTATTTTGTTATTTATGGACAAATATATATAACATCACCAAGAAAGTAGCTGTTAAAAAAATGTATGTCTGCATCTATCTTCTAGAGGAAACATATCCTGATCTGCCTAAATGTTAGTGCCTCACTTCTGTTGTTTATCTCTAACTTCTTCTATGTATATCTTGTTTATACATAGATTTTTATCTTTCTTTGTGTCCCTAGTGCTTAGATGCTTGTTGTTCAGTTATGTCCAACTCTTTGTGACCCTGTGGATAATAATGTCCCTGGGATTTTCTTGGCAAAGATTCTGCAGTGGTTTACCTTCTTCCTCTGCTAGATTAAGGCATTCAGAGGTTAATTGACTTGCCCAAAATCACATACCTAGTAAGAGTCTGAGGCACGGTTTTAACTCGGGTCTTTCTGACTCCAGTCTCAGTATACTATTCACTGAGTCATCTAGCTGCCCAGCTTAGGTGCTTAATGCAGTGATTGATAGGCTGGCAGGTCATTAAACAGTTAACAAAAAATTTACTTAATCATATCAAGAGGAAGATATTCAATAAGGATAGATGTTGAGTATACCCTCATTCGATTCAGCTGATTTAAGTTTTTTTTCCCCTGAGTTGCCCATTGTGAAAATAAAAATTGAATTTTTTTCCCCCTGAAGGAACATTTCCCTGGTCCTCATTGAGAAAGCAAGAAAAACAAAATCCCCTGCTACAAACATGTATAGTACTGTTAAAGCAAATAACTGCTTTGTCCATATTCTCATTCCCCCCCCAAAATTCCAACAGTCTGTGTATTCTCTCACCTCTCTATTAGGAGATGGGTAGCCTCTTTCATCAAGAAGAACCTTTTGGAATCATGATTGGTCATTGCATTGATCAGAGTTCCTAATATATTTTTTAATTTTTTTATACTAATTTTATTTGTTTTCAGTGTTCTACAGTCACTACCATATAACTTAGATTGTTTTTCCTCTCCCTCCTCCCTCCTTTCCTCCTCCCTCCCTGAGATGGCATACAATTTTATATAGGTTCTGTACATACATTCCTGTTAAGTACATTTTCACTATAATCATGTTGTGTAGAAGTTAAAATGAATGAGAGAAATCACATAACAAACCAAAACGTAATACAAAAGGAAATGATTTGCTGCATTCTTCGATTGAGTTCCAAAGTTCTTTCTCTGGGTGTGGAAGGCATTTTGCCTTAAAAGACCATTGGGAATTTTTTTAAGTCCTTGCATTGCGTTGAAGTTCCAAGTCTACCAGAAAAAACTCACATGCTGTGGTCGTTGCTGTCTACAAAGTTCTCCTGGTTCTGCTCCTTTCACTCAGTATCAGATCATGTAAGTCTTTCCAGGCCTCTCTGAAGTCTTGCTGTTCATCATTTCTTATAGCTCAGTAGTATACCTTTACATTCATATACCATGATTTACTCAGCCATTCCCCAATTCATGGGCATCCCCTTGATTTCCAGTTTGTGGCCACCACAAAGAGGGTTGCTATAAATATTTTTGTACATGCGGGACCCTTTCCCATTTTTATGATCTCTTGGGGATACAGTCCTAGAAACAATATTGCTGGGTCAAAGGGTATGCACATTTTTGTAGCCCTTTAGGCATAGTTCCAAATTGCTCTCCAAAATGGTTGAATCAGCTCACAGCTCCACCAGCAATGAATTAAGTGTTCCAACTCTCCCACATCTTTTCCAACATTTATCATCTTCCTGTTTGGTCATGTTAGCCAATGTGATAGGTGTGATGTGGTATCTCAGAGTTGTTTTGATTTGCATCTCTCTAATCAATAGTGATTTAGAGCATTTTTTCATATGATTATAGATATCTTTAATTTCTTCCTCTGAAAACTGTCTTGTTCATATCCTTTGGCCATTTATTAATTGAGGAGTGACTTGTATTCTTATAAATTTGACTCAGTTCTCTGTATATTTTAGAAATGAAGCCTTTATCACTGATACTAGTTATAAAAATTCTTTACCAGTTTTCTGCTTCCCTTGCACAAATAAAGTCAGATCTAAGTAAGTGGAAAAACATCAGTTGCTCGTGGGTAGGCCGAGCCTATATAATAAAAATGACAATTCTACCTAAATTAATTTACTTATTTAACGCCATACCAAACTGTCTGATAATTATTTTCTAGAACTGGAAAAAATAATATCAGAATTCATCTGGAAGAACAAAAGATCCAGAATAGCAAGGGAACTAATGAAAAGAAATGCTAAGGAAGGTGGCCTAGCTCTACTAGATCTCAAATTGTATTATAAATAGCAATTATCAAAACCATTTGATACTAGCTAAGAAACAGAAGGGTAGAGAAGTGGAATAGGCTAGGTACTCGACATAGTAGTCAATGAATATAGCAATCTATTGTTTGATAAACCCAAGGATCCCAGCTTCTGGGATAAGAACTCACTATTTGACAAAAATTGCTGGGAAAACTGGTAAAAGTGTGTGGTTGAAACTAGGCATAGACCAATGCCTGACACTCTACAGAAGAATAAAGTCCAAATGAGTACATGATCTAGGTATAAAGACTAGTCGAGCAAGGATTGGTGTATTTATCAGATTTATGGAGAAAGGAAGAATTTTTGACTGAAGAAGAGATAGAAAGCATTATGAAGTGCAAAATGGATAATTTTGATTACATTAAACTGAAAAGATTTTGCACAACCAAATCCAATGCAACTAAGATTAGGAGGGAAGCAGAAAACTGGGAAAAAATTTTTGCAACTAGTATCTGTGATAAAGAGTTCCTAATATTTTAAAAGTAGACACAATTTTGTTATTGTATAAATTTATCTTCTGGTTCTGATCACTTCATTCTCTAAAACTATTTCCTTCATAATTTCTTATAGCATAGTACTATTCAGTCAGATTCACATATCATAACTTTTTCAATCATTTCCTAGGTGATGGGCATTCCCTGAGCTTCCAATTTTTTGTCACCACACAAGGAGCTGCTATAAATATTTTTATACATATAGGTCCTTTTCCTATTCTTTGATCTTTTTGGGATATAGACCTAATAGCAGTATTGCTGACACAAAAGATATTGCACAGTTTAATAACTTTCTTGGCATAGTTCCAAATTGCTTTTCAGAATGGTTGAATTAATTTACAGCTCCACACCAGCAGTATACTTGTTTTCCTGCATCCCCTCCAGCAATTGTGATTTTCTGTTTTTGTCATTTTAACCAATCTAATGGGGGTGAAGTGGTACCTCAGAATTTCTTTAATTTGTATTGCTTTAATTATTAATAATTTACAGCATTTTATATGGGTCATTATATGCCTATTTGATTTCTTCCTCTGAAAACTCCCTGTTCATATCCTTTGACCATTTGTCAATTGGAGGATGACTTTTATTCTTATAAATTTGAATCAGATACCTATATATCTTACCTTTATCAGAGAAATTACTGCAAAGATTTTTTCCTATTTACCTGCTTCTCTTCTAATTTTAGCTAAATTGGTTTTGTTTGTGCAAAAGTCTTTTTAATTGTACATAATCAGAATTTTCCATCTCACCATCCATGACTCTCCTATCCTTTTTTGTTGTTGTTGTTGTGAACTCTTCCTTAATCCATAGATCTGACAGGCAATTTCTTCCATGCTTCTTTATTATATTTATATCACCTTTTATATTTAAATAATGTACCCATTTGGAACTTATCTTGCTATTTTGTATGAGATTTTGATTTATGTTTAGTCTTTGCCAGACTGTTTTCCGGTTTTCCCAGCAGTTTTTGTTGACTGGTGAATTCTTGTTTCAAGAGCTGTGATCTTTGCCTATGTATGTTAAACATTAGGCTACTGTGCTCATTTGCTTCTGTATGTTGTATATCTAATATGTGGAGTGTAGGGTATGTTCAGGGAGGACCAGTACCTTGGTGTGATGGCTGCTGAGCCTTTTTTGGGGCTCTTTCCACCTTTGATATTCCCGTTCCACTCAACTCTCACCTGTGACTCTAAGAAGCTGCAGCATGCGCAGCAGCCACACCCCAGTAAACTGTTTCAGCAGATGGGCCAAACCAGATTGATGGTAACCAAGGGGACTCAAAACCATTGGTGAGTTAGGGGAGTGAATGTGCGCACACTTAAAGACAACACAAAATCCGGTTGACCCGAAAGACGTACTGCTCTTGTTGCAAGAGAACTCAACAGGTATCACATCCAAATGGCAACCCTGAGTGAAACAAGGTTGGCAAATGAAGGTCAGATTACTGAAGTTGGAGCTGGATACACATTTTTCTGGAGTGGATGAAGTGAAGGGGAGTGCCGTGAAGCTGGCGTGGGTTTTGCAGTCAAAATTAATCTAGTCAGCAAGCTCATGACAGGCTCATGACACTGGGATTGCCATTCATAGGAAAATGCCATACCACCATCATCAAGTGCCTATGCTCCCACCATGATGAACCCTGATGAGCTCAAAGAAAAATTTTATGAAGACCTGGAGACCCTTATCATTAATGTGCCAAAAGAGGAGAAGCTTATAATTCTGGGTGACTTTAATGATAGTGTAGACTCAGACTACCAGACTTGGCAGGGCGTCCTAGGGGAGGAATGGAGTTGGAAACAGCAAGCAATGGTCATTTGCTGCTGAAGACTTGTGCATCGCATGACCTTCTTTTCACCAACAGTTTTCTGCTTACCTAAACAAAATAAAACTTCATGGATGCAGCCTCACAGCAAACATTGGCATCTAATAGACTGTAATCGTAAGGAGAAGAGACAGACAAGATGTGAGAGTGACAAAGGCAATGTGTGGTGCAGAGTTCTGGACTGATCATAGACTTATACTTTCCAAGCTAAATATTTGCATTCATCAAAAGTGCCACCCTCAAGGCAAAATGACTACCAGAAGAATCAATGTCAACAAATTAGAGCCCTTCTCTGAGCATGAACAGTTTGTTGCTAACTTAGAGGGAAACTTGAACCAACACATAGTTGGCAACAGTGGGATAGAAAAGGAGTGGACAACTTTCAGAGATTTGGTGTACAGCACTACATTTGCTTATCTGGGTCAGAATGCTCACAAACACCAAGGCTGGTTGGATGAAAATGATGAGGAAATTCAGAAGCTGCTAAATGAAAAATGAGAACTCCATAGGATATACCAGCAGGATAGTTCGTCCACTTCTAAGAAGGCAGCATTTAATTCCATCAGAATCAAAGTACAAGCAAAGCTTAGAGAGATTCAGGATTCCTGGTGCGGTAAGAAGGCATATGAAATTCAGTTTTATGCTGATAGTAACAATCCAAAGTGCTTTTATGATTCCCTGAAAGCTATTTATGAACCAAAAACTTATGGTGCATCACAGCTACTCAGTGCTGATGGAGCCACATTGATTAGTGATAAGGACATGATCCTAGAGAGACAGGGCGAACACTTCCATAGTGTTCTCACCGCTATCATCATTAGTCAATGGTGAGGCCATTGACTGTTTACCTCAGGTTGAAGTCAGTCCCTCCTTAGCTGAACTTCCAACTGAAGCATTTTTGAGGGTCAGTAGACTCCTTTCATGTTACAAAGCACCTGGTGCTGATTCTATTCCAGCTGAGATTTACAAGGTAGGGGGACCATTGCTCATACAAAAGCTGACTGAAATTTTCCAGGTTATATGGCAAGAGGAAGTTATTCCCTAGGAGTTCAAGGATGCCTCCATTGTCCGTCTCTATAAAGGTAAAGGGAATAGATTGTCCTGCAACGATCACAAGGGGAGGTCTCTGTCTTAGTCATTGTCTTAGTCAAAGTCTTC
>JAQQSK010008388.1:0-13529 GCA_028658325.1 Potorous gilbertii
TTTCCTTTCCTTTCCTTTCCTTTCCTTTCCTTTCCTTTCCTTTCCTCTCCTCTCCTCTCTTCTCCTCTCCTTTCCTTTCTCCTTTCCTTTCCTTTCCTTTCCTTTCCTTGCCTTGCCTTGCCTTGCCTTTTCCCTTTCTTTTCCTTTCCTTTCCCCTTAAACCTACTGCACTCTGAAGCTGGGACACCAATGGGCCCCTGCCTAAGGGCTCTTCTGGGCCCTCCTAGCTTTACAGTGATTATCAATAGTAACCATTGCTGTTTTCCTTCCAACCTGATGTCTTTCTTTTTCTTGGCCTCATTAAAGGGGTCATGTCC
This sequence comes from Potorous gilbertii, assembly GCA_028658325.1. Lineage (NCBI taxonomy): Eukaryota > Metazoa > Chordata > Mammalia > Diprotodontia > Potoroidae > Potorous > Potorous gilbertii. The sequence continues at coordinate 318 of JAQQSK010008388.1, forward strand.
TGGGTACTACTTAAACAGTCCTATTCAATGAATGGGTGTTACCTCACCCTAAGTGAGCCCAAGGTCTTCTAGTGCATCCTGGGTCATCTCCAGTCATCCTGTTGAATATCTGGGCACTGGATTCAGATGGCTCTGGAGGACAAGTGAGACTGGTGACCTGCACAGCCCTCCCTCACTCAAAAAACAAAGTCAAGTGCAAGTCGTGTCATCATTTCTCTGATGGCATGATCTTTGGCAATGAAGGATGAACACAATATGGCTATTATTAGCATTATCTTATTCTTCTCACCTTTTTTGATCAAGTTCAGAAAGAAAGAATTATCCTGTTATCCTTTTACATTTAACATTCTTCAGGCTTATCTTCAGTAGATTTACTCAAGTCATCCTCAGGACACCTTCAGCAGTAGAAAGGATCACAGGGATTACCTCTGTTTCTATGTGGTTTTAATTTCTTCTAGTAGTTTTATGTATTTCAAAAACTTTATATTCCTTGTCATTGGAGATTGAGAATGTATTATGGCAACATCTATCAAAACATTGTTCTTCATCTTCCAGTTAATAAGGTAATGTTATAGATCATAGAGTAGTTCAGCTTCCTCACAGAAACTTCATAAAATACCTGGAAAAGATCCCAGAACTTAAAAAAAAACTGAAAAGAAACAGGAGTAAATTCTTATGTTCTCTCCAGACCCAAAGATTATCTAACTCATTTAAGAATACTAGAGGGGACCAGTCTAAGAACAAAATTAGAAACCAAGAACTGAAACTGAAAATATGAGTAAACAATGAAATACCCAATACAGTGAAGAAACGGTACGAGATAAGAGAAGTCAAAGAGATAAATCCAAGAGAAAAGCATGGTTCTACAACAGCTCTAAGTAGAAGCCCAGAAGGGGGAAATGGCTTTAATCATAAAGACTAAAAAAATAGTTAAAATAAATGAAGAGAGATAAACAATGAAATAAGTTGAGGAAGAAAATTGAAATGAGAATAAATAACAGAATATGAAGTGGAAAACCTTATACAAATATAGCACTCCATAAAAAATATAGTAGGAGCAAATAGAACTCAATTACTCTATGAGACAAAAAATATCAGAACGTGTAAAAAGACTGAAAAATTAGAACATATCTTATCTCTACTTGTTTCCCATTTTCACTCCTGACTCTAGACTTTCTCACTTCCTAGCAGTCTTCTTACCTTGGAGGTGCCTCTATGATTTTTGATCAATGAGTTGCTGCCTAGGACCACTATTTCCTAAAGTTCCCACGGTTATGCATGCTCACATTTCTCCTAGATACTTTTATGAAAAAATCATTTTGAAAAATTGCTCAAGAACCATAGGGAAAAATAGAAATTGAATTTACCGATTTCCTCCCTAAAGAAGTCCCAAATTAAAACACCTAGGATTATCATAGTTAATATCCAAAACTTCAAGTCAGAGGAAAACTATATCCGATTAGAATGTGATATTCTAAAAGGTAAAATAATAAAGCTTTAAATGTCAAGAATAATTTATCCTATGAAACTGAATCTAATAGAAGAAAAATGCATCTCCTAATTGAATAGAATAATGAAAAGACCTGAGCTGAGTAAAAATTTTGAAATTCAAAGAAAGAAATAGAAAGAAACCTAGAAATTTGAACATTGTTTAGCAAGTAGAAGAGGATAAATAGTGACTTAGTGCTTACATTCTAGTAAGAAATGAGAATTTACTCTTTCAGTCAGAGACAGTTTAAAAAAAGACAGACACATGATGAGGATGTGATTTTGTTTGGATTTGTTGTTTTAAAGAAAAAAGGGTATGGAAAAAGGAAAACCACTAGGGAAGAGAAGAGGAAGAAGGTGGAGGAACTTGCTATTTCTCATAAATGAGGTGCTTGAAATAAAGAGTATATAAACATGGAGGGGGTGGAGGAATGGGCATGTGAGAATCTCACTCCTATCTGAGTCCTTTAGGAAGGTCTCTCTCTCTCTCTCTCTCTCTCTCTCTCTCTCTCTCTCTCTCTCTCTCTCACACACACACACACACACACACACACACACACACACACACCAGAATAGAGTCATAGAGGAAATATTCACAACTAAAATAAGTTTAAAATTCAGAGATTTCATCAATAAGAGGGAAATAGTAAAGAGAAAAAAAACAAAAGAACCAGAGGTTGTGGTCTTGACAAGTTAGGGGAAAAGAACAGAAAGAAGGGAAGGGAATAAGCATTTATATAGCACCTACTGTGTACCAGGCACTGTGCTAAGTACTCTACAAAGAAATATTGTCTTATTTGACCCTTACAACAACCTTTCAACATAGTGCTATTGTTAGCACCATTTTATAATTGAGAAAACAGAGGCAGAGAGAGGTTAAGTGACTTGTCCAAGGTCACCCAACCAGTAAATAAATATCTGAGGCCAAATTTGAACTCCAATCTTCCTGACTCCAGCTTCACGATTCTATCCATTGAATATTGATGTATCCAATATATCAATTATATACCATCAGTGTGGACCAGATTTCTTCTGCTTCATTCTCTATAATGTTTATCAGAAATGCACTTGAAACAAAGATTCACAAAGAATTAGAATGAGAGGCTGGAATTAAATCTATTCTTCTCTAAGCAAATGCAAAAAAAAATGGAGAAGCAATTGTAAAAATAGATATTGTTAAAATATAAATAGAATATCCTTAAAAGTATAAAAGATAAGAAAATAGAATCAACAGTTAATATATTTGCACCAAATAACAATCTCGGAAAAGGGTAATTGAACAGAACATAAAGGTATTCCCAGAGAAAAATACTGTAGGACTAGACTGATTTATCAGTGGCTTCTATCAAATATTCAAAATAAAATTTCTTCCAGTATTACATAAATTGCTTTAAAAAATGGGGTGAGAAGGGATTCTATAAAACTATAAGCCAAATATCATCTTGATATCTAAACCATGAAGAGACAAAGCAGAGAAGAAAACTATAGACCAATATCTCCAGAAATAGTAATACAATAATATTTGACAAAATATTAGTCAAGGGGACATCTCCCCATATTTTTAAACCATTATTCGTTATTACTAGGTTAATCCTTTACTAGGTATGCAGAATGGGTCCAATGTTGGTAATACTATAAACATAATACACATATTAATAACAAAAAATTTAAAAAATCTACAACTATTAAGTCACTAATAGTAGAAAAAAATTTTTTAAAGAAAATGTAGCACCCTTTCATGTAAAAAAAGCCACTAAAAGCATTGGAATAAGTATGACATCATTATTATCATAAATAGCATTCATCTAAAACTGAGAATGTATACTATCTTCAATGAAGTGACTCTAGAATTCTCATTAAGATCAGGAATAATTGTTACTTTTCACCACTATTTTTTAATATAGTATTAGAATTCTAATTGTAGCAATAAAACAAGAAAAAAAATTGGGCAAATAAGCATTGGCACAGAGGAAACACAACTACTTTTTTTCTTTTTCCTTTTTTTGCAGATGATCTGATGATTTAACTAGAAAACCCTAGGGAGTCAACTAAAAAATTAGTTGAAAACATTGACTTGAGAAAGTAGCAGAATTTAAAATAAACAACCAAAAAACATGTAAGAGTTTCTATATATTACCTACAAACCCCACAAGCCAGAGAGTTTAAAAAAACAGTTCCATTTTAAATAATAGAGAATCTATGTAATATTTGGAAGTTTAGCTACTAACTCAGAAATTATACAAATGCAGCTACAAAACTCCATATTAAATACTTAGATATTTGTTGCATGTGTTTGAACTATTCCAATATAATAAAAATGGGTGCATTACCAATATGCAAAAAGCATGCCATGAGCAAATTAGAAAAGCAGGGAAGGAGATAATCTTTACAACATTTAGGGAAAGTGTTGAGGATCAAACAAAGAATGGGAAGGATCACTTGTTATAAAATGGACAGTGCTGATTCCAGAACTGAAAAGTTATTGCAGCAAAATCAATGAAGGGAATCAATAGGAAGGGAAAGTAAAGGGATAGCAAACTGGAAAACATATCTTTATAGCAAGTTTCTCTGATAAATGCTTAATATCCCAGACATAGAAAATTGATACAAATATCTAAGAATAAGAGTTTATTCCTTAATAGAAAGATAGTCAAAAGATATGAATAAGTAGTTTTCAAAAGAAAAAAGACAAGCTCTTTACAACCATACAGAAAAAATCTACCAATCACTAATAAGAGAAATGCAAATTAACATTATGAGGTTCCACATCACATCTATAATATTGGCAAAAATGACTAAAAAAAAGAAAATGAAAAGAACAAAAGGACTGTGGGAGGACAGGCACACTAATGCACTTATAAAATGTGTGCTGACTCTTCAGGTTTTGTATATCCACATTTGGCCACATCTAAATGCGGCTTATTGATAGGTATTAATAATATTTCTGGAAGCTACCTCTCTCCAAAGGATACTGTGATTCCTGACTTGAGGCGAATGGGGAAGGAACCTTTATGTGGGCCAATCTGGTCTCCAGTCTCTGAGAGTACCACTGGATTGGAATTATATCTATTTGCTCCTACTAAATGTTGTTGAACCAGGGCACTATTAATTCATAACAAAAAGCTAATCCCTTGATCAGACTAAGGGGGAAGGGTTACCTCAATCTTATACTTGCAGGCTCTGTTCCTTTCTACCAAGTATAGTTATGCAAAAGACCATTATAAATAGTAAATATACCCATTTTTCCAAGAAAATAACAAATAGAAATGAGAACTTACAAAAATTAGAATATATCAGAAAATACGCAAAGTGAATGAGCTCTTTATCACAGAAAAAGATGAGATTTCAGCTCAACCAAGAGGGGGCTCTTGATTTCACCAAAGTAGAAATTCCTTCAAGTTTCAAGGAAGACAACGCAGAAACTGGAGACATGTTAGTCTGTGTCTCTCCCTTCACGTGTCTGGATATAATCCCTGAGAGAATCTGAAATCACAGTTTTGTCTCTTAAAGAAGGAATGAAGAATGTTTCTTGTTTCCAAATTTCTCATATCAACTCAAACCCTCACATATAATGTCACTCAGTATTCTCTCCACCATTCTGGAGTCATACATATGCAGCCTGCATAATGCTCATAGATTGGTTTGAAACCCAGGTTGCACATTGTTGGAGCTGGGAAGTAGGCAGAACCAGGAGGACAATTTATATACATTGACTACAAAGCTATAAAGGAAAATGACTGTGAAAGACTTAAGAACTTTAATCAACACAATGATTAATCACAGTTTCAGAAGACTGCAGCTTTGTGGCTTAATGGATAGCATACTGAACTTGGAATTAGGAAAACCTGAATTCCAATCCTGACTCAGATACTTACTAGCTGTGTGACCCTGGCAAATCCTCTCAGTATTATTTCTCTCATCTGTAAAATTGGGATAATACTAGCATCTGCCTGAAATAATTCCTTTTGTAATGATGCTCTACTCGTGTTTGAACAAACTTGTGTTTATTGAATTCTCAAGGCAATTTAGTAGTTTGTATTGTTAGCTTGGAAATTTATCATCTGTTATTACAGAAAGAATAGTTTTGTTTCAGATCCTGCCTCTGACACATGCCTATCTGTGGGATCCCTGGATCTCTCATCGCTCAGAATAATTCTCTTTTCTTCCTACTCTATTGTAGTCACAAGTTTGTCCAAAACAACAATAGGAGCAGGAAAGACTTACAACCTACAAAGACAAAGCAAAAGTTGCTAAGTTTTTGGTGATATTATAATCAGACAGTTGTGAAAAACAATTCCTTCTACAATGATGCTCTGCTTCTGCCACAGTTTGTTGAATTCTTGAGGAAATTTAGGGGATTGTATAGTAGTATGAGAATTTATCATCTTTAAATTCAGAAAGAGTAGCTTTTATTATGTGATCATAGCCATCTGATTTTATCTTTTGAAATATTCAGTAGATGCTAACATCCTTTAGTGTTATGTTGTATAGTTACCACCTTTTCTTTGCATAATCTGTAGCAATCAGTAAGTCTGGGCCCCTAAGAAATAACCTTTCTCTCATTTTTAGTGGCAATGACCTAATCTTGAAGTACTGTCATAAGGCACCCTCTCTTCCTTCAATTCTGTATAACTGCTGACCTCTCTACCCTTTACTTACATTACCGGCATTTAAAATGAACACTTTTGATATAATTCATGAATTTTTATTTGAATAATTGAATGTGCATATCTGAATTACAATTAAATTTTACATCATAATTTTAGCATTCTAAATCTTAGTTTGGATTAGTGTGTCCTTGCTGGCTTAACACTTTTATACTATGAAACATTTTTCCCTCCATAGGACCTAGAAATTAACAATAATTTGTTTCTTAAGTAAGTGAAATATTTTGATTCTTTTAGCAGGTATCTTTCTGAATAAGCTAAAGTACATTTTTGAAGTTTAAATATTTTTATAATGCTGTTTGAGATCATCCACAAGAAGTATGTTCTAGAAAATATTGCATGAGATAATATTTGCAGAGCACTTGGCATAGTGTCTGGAACACAGCAGGTCCTATATAAATGTTAACTATTTTTATTATTAAAATTCCATTTGTAATAATATATATAATAATCTATAATTCCATTATAGATTCTAAAATCTATATATTAAGTATATAAGAGACAATTGTAGTGTAGAAAATAGAAAACTTACCTTGGAGACAATAAAAACTGGGTTCAAGTTCTGTCTCTAAAATATTTTTGTTGTGTGACCACCCTGGGCAAGTCATTTAGTCTCTTGGTATTCTAGGCAACTTTCTAAAATTTAAAATTAGACAGAAAATGTTAACCTGTTTTGGTAGAGTTTCCTCACCAGGGTTTTCCTTATATCAGTGAAATCACAGATCCAGTCCTTGTTAAGTATCAAGTTACATATGAGATTCAGTTTTATCAGTCACCTTATTTTTTTCATTTTATATTTTTACAGCCAATGATAAAAGTCAGAAAAAGTAAATCTCTGTCAGATTTGAAGAAGATTACTGGAATAAGAGATGAGGTACTGTACTTTTTATTGCTTCATAATTTTTCCATGTGTTTTTAAGTTTATTTTTATTTTTTCAGAAACTCATTTTCTCTCTATCTCATTTCTTCTCCCCTTTAATTCTTTCTTCCTCAGTAAGAGAAACAAAGAATGAAAGTAAGAAAGAAAAGCAAAATTCCTGTAATTTATGTGAAGACTGAAGGAAAACATATTCTTGCATTGGCCATATCCAAAAATTACCCGCTTCACCCTGAATCGATCACCTCTCTGTCAGGAGAGAACACTGTTCTTCATCATCTTTCCTCTGACATTGTATTTGGTATTCATAAGAATTAATTCATTCTGAGTTGTTTGTCTTTATAATGTTATTGCATAAACTGTTCTCCTAATTCTGATCACTTCTCTCTTCCAGTTCATGTAAGTCCTCCCAGGTTTTCTTCAAATCTTCCTTTTCATCATTTCTTAAAGGATAAGTAATATCCTAATATAATTATATACCACATTTTTAGCTATCCCCCAATTAATGAGAACCCTTTTAGTTTCTAGTTCTTGACTATCTCAAAAAAGAGCTTTATACATTTTTTTTTGAAAATATATTTCTTTTTTCTGTCTTTGGTCCTTTTGGGGTATACACCTAATAATGGTATCACAAGGTCAAAATGTTTAGTCCATTCACAGTTAAAGTAATGATAGTTAAGTGTTTTCCCTCTTTCTATTTATTTTCTTAGTCCTTTTCTTTAATTTAAAATTTTTTCTTCTACTTAAGTCAATGCTTTAGCCCTGATGCAACTCTCTACAGGCTCTCTTCCTTCCCACCCACCCTAACTCCTGTTTGTCTACCTGAGCTCTAGTTTTGAGATTTACCTAAATTATTGATTATCCTTGCTTCCCTCTTTCCTTTCTTCTCTCTTTTCTTCTTTCTCCTTTCCTTCTTCCCCCTTTCTTCTTTCCATTCCTACCCTTTTTCAATTATGAAATTCATTCAAAATCTTCCCTTATTTCTGTCCTTGAAATTTCTTATGTTTGTTATCTTATGTTTCTTATGTGGTAAAAAAACCACATCTTCTTCTTAAAAGTTCTTTGCTTTGATCTCTTTATTCTTTTCCTTTACAGTATATTTTGAAATTTTATTCTCTGACCATTATTTCACAGAACAACAGGAGTCTTTGATTCTATTGTAATCAATCCTCTCAGGGAAAGATTCTGTTTTCTCTATGAGAATTATAGGGTTTATAGTTTGGGCTTACTTCCCCAGCTAAGGAAATATTGTATATTTTTGTATTGTTCAAAATTGTTTGTATTGTATGGTATATTTTGTAGTGTGTTTGGAGCACAAAGTCCAGGAAAGATGGAATTGAAAGACAGAAAGAAAGAGAATGAGCAAAAAAAGAGAAGGGGCAAGTGTCAGGCTTTCTTCTCACTAGTAGCAACAGCAGCATTATGAGGTGGATAGAGAGAAGCAATTCAGAAATATTTCACTTTCCCAGTGCCTGATGAGCAGACAAGAAAACAGAACAAGTGAATGAAAGAGAAATATTAGTCTAAATGAACCAAATGGTCTCTCCCTGCAAATCTGGGAAAACAACCAGGGTTTTCCTCTCATTTTCTCTCTACATTCTTTCAGATGGAGCAAGAAATATGTTTCCAATTTCCCTGTGATATTTTGAGAATATTTTATAAATCTGATTTTTCTTAGATAATAGTTTATTCCTGTCAATCAATCAGCAAACATTTATTGAGTATTTGTTAGGTGCCAAACACTGTTCTAAATGCTGGAGATATGTGTTGCCCTCCGGGAGCTCAGGTTCTAATGTGAACACTATATACAAACAGAATATATACAGGATAAATGGGAGGGTAATCTCAGAGTTTCAGAGGGATGGACTCAAGTCTGTGTTGCGGAGAGGGGGTAAAGATTGGGAAAGGGAAAGAGCTCTTTAAGGAGGAAGGATGTGACCTGAATCTTCAAGAAAACCAGGGAAACCAAGAGGCTTAACAAGTGAAGAGGAAGATCATTCCAGACATGGGACAGAGGCAGTGAAATGGTGCAGGGACTAAAGATGAAGGATCATGTGGGAGGAAAAACAAGAATGCCATTGTTGCAGGAGTGCCTCCAAGGTTTCTCTTTGGTTGAATGTCCATCTTTTTTCATTGATTGTTAGGTTGAAGTTTATAAAGTATAGTATGTCATTTGGGGTAAACAAGTTGAACATCTTTGCTTTATCTGGATTTACTATTTCATTCCTCCCTATGATTTCTTTGTGCTGTTTTTGTACTGCCCCTCCCAGCTTGATTTATTGATTTATTTTACTTTTCTATTTAAAGGGGCCATCCCCTAACTACTTTTTAAAGAGGCCTAGGCCCTGAATGGGCATTACCTCACTTTAAATGAGTACCTGAAAAGGCCTTAGCCTAAAAGGACAAGGTCTCCCATTGCTTTCTGGGCTGTATCCAGTCATCCTGATGAGTATATGATCATTGGATCCAGACAGCTCAGGAGGAGAAAGTGAGACTGGTGACCTTGCACAGCCCTCCCTCACTCAAAACAAAATCAAGTACAAGTCATGTCATCATTTCTCTGATGTGGTGGTCCTGTTTGAAAATGAAGGATGAACACACAATTTTGTACTATTTGTTGCCTTTCCTTTATAGTTAAACGTCTTTTCCTGGCCTCTTTCAGCATTTGTTGCTATTGAAACTATTAAATTTGACCACTACAGTGGTCTTAGAGTTTGAAGAGCAGGCTGTGGTTTTGTTTTCCTGAAGACAGCCTGCAGATTTTCTCAATTAATACTATCATTCTGAAGTTCTAGTCCATTTTCTTTGATAACATCCTATGTTATGGCATTCTGGTTTTATTATTTGTCATGTGCTGTCTGTCATGTGTTCCAACTTGTCTAATTCCTTCATTTCTTTTAAAAACTGTTTTATTGACTCTTTTTCTTTCTTTTCATTTTCTTCCTTTGTTTTGACAACCCCTAACTTCCATTTCTCTCACATCTTTCCCTCCCTAAATTTTTTGAAGGAAAATGAATTCTAACAAATATATATAGTCAAGTAAAACAAATCCCTGATTTGGCCATTTCTGTAAGTATTTTATTCTGCATCTTGAGATCATCTTTCAGAAAATGGGTGCATGCTTCATCATCATTCCTCCAAAATTGTGGTTAGTCATTATATTAAATAGAATTGATGTCTTTCAAAATTGTTTTGACTAGCTAGGTGGCACAGTGGATAGAGTGCTGGGTCTGGAGTCAGGAAGACCTACGTTCACATCTGATCTCAGATACTTACTAGCTGTGTGACCTTAGCTGAATCAGCCTTTATTTGTCTCAGTTCCTTCATCTGTAAAATGGGGATAATGATAGCACGTACCTCTCAAGGTTGTTGTGAGAATAAAACGAGAAAATAATCGTAAAATGCTTAGCATGTTGCTCGGCACACACTTAATAAATGAGCTATTATTGTTTCTAATTTCTTTTTATCAACCTCTTTTCTTTGTTATTGTTCTACGATCTCTTGGGAGTTGATCAGAATCTGCATTCCATCAGACATTGGCTCATTTACTTTTGTCTTATAATATTTATTATGAGTTTTATGATCTTTTCGAAGAATTATAACTTGTCCTTTCTGGTTTTTTATTTCACTGTACTGATTTCCATGGGCAGATAGGTGGTGCAGTGGCTAGAGTGTCAGGCCCAGAGTCTGGAAGACTCATCTTCCTGAGTTCAATTCCGTTCTCAGAAGCTTCTTAGCTGTGTAATCCTGGGCAAGTCACTTAGCTCTATTTGCCTTAGTTTCCTCATCTATAAAATGAGCTGGAGAAGGAAATGGCAAAGCACTCTAATACATTTGTCATGAAAATCCCAAATAAGGTTGCAAGGAGTCATCCAGGATTGAAAAGTGACTAAACAACAACAAATTGATTTATGTACCTGTGCTCAAGATTTTTATTGAAGACTTAGTCTCTTGGAAATCTTTGATGTCTCAGACTTTTTATATTTCCCTGTTCCTTTTTGATTACTCTCCTCTTTCCTAGTTTGTGCAGCCCAGAGGCTGGGTTGAAAGCTGTCTCAGCCCCTACAGACTGGAGTATTCTCTGGCCTATATCCTTAATTTGAATTCTCTGTGAAGGGAAAGAATTGACTGCAACTGGATTTCATTTACCATTTCTGTAAGCTGTGGGCATATATGCTAGCCTTTTACCCTAAATCTTCCCTTGTCTCTCCCACTTTCCTCCTTGTGGCTAGGTTAAATCACTATCTGCCTCTTTTTGAAAGGTGGCAGGAGATGGGGTGGAGAAGAGAGAAGGTGTTTTTTTGTCACTCTATGAAGCTCCAGGTGTTCTATAATCCAGGGCCAAGTCTCATTCCAGTAAAAAAAGAGCACATTTTCAGCCCTTTGCCCTCATTATGTGGTTACTTGTTTGGGAAAAAAGAGGTGAGTTGGTCATGGGAGTGTGTCAGCAGAGTCCCTACAAGAGTAAAGTATTCCAAGATGAGCCCCAGGCATAAGCCTGTGAATACACTTTATGTCTCTGAGGAGAACATGGAGGGTGGTGGGGGAGAGATGCTGGAGGAGTTCTTTAAGAATTAGATCTTTTGGGGAATGGTGGAGCTCAGAGACAAGGTAGTAGAGTGAGAACAACTACTCACCTAAGCTCTAAGACAAACTCTTTCGGATACCTCTAAATAGAGTATCTGAACAAATATTAGACTGGCAGAATCCAATAGGAGATGGATTGTGGCAGATTTCCAACCCAGGACAGACTGGAAGGTCAACAGGAAGGATCTGTTGCATGGGGCTGGAAGAGTGCACAGCACACAGGCCATATCAGTACAGACCATGCCATAGCAAAGCAGAGCAGGAAGTCTTGGGTGGTCTGAAGCAGCAGCAGCACAGCAGAATCTCAAACATGTCAGCCTAGGATGGGAATCCAGGGCAACTGAGAGAGAGAGAAATGCAGAACTCCAGGAAACTGCAGCAGCTGCTCCTGAGACTATCAGCCCAAAAAATAAACGTCTGTAATTCACCTACTTGAACTTCCCAGAGACAAGATGGTGGAGTGATCAGTAAATGCTCTACCCCTCCCCTTGTTGACCTTGAAAAACTCTGAGAATACTTTTCCAGGAAAAATCCAGGAACAGTGAGATCAGCTGAAGGGGTAAACAGTCTCTTAATCTGTGAAGCTAGGAAAATTGCAAAGGCGGGGGTCCCTCTTGCTGTGAATTAAGGGGATCAGTGCAGGACTGGGGCAGTTCAATACAGCCCCACCTCAGCTAACTGGGAGGAGAGCTTGAGTCCCAGGGGGATGGAGTCCATAATCATCAACACCAGGATCCCAGGTCTACCTCAGCACAGCCAGGGAAATTGGGAAGATGCTAGCACAAACAAGGTTCACCAACCCCTGAGCTTGCCTGTGCTCAGGAGAGGAAACCTCCTATGGCCAGACCACTTCTCCCTCCCCCCTCCACTTAACACAGCTAGCTCCGGGTAACTCAGAAGGACTTCACCAGGCCTTTGCTTTGGCACACCAGCCAGCTCCGCACCAGGTAAGCTACAGCATTCTAGGTTCTAGCTGAAAGAGGCCACTATACACAAAGCCTCAAGTTCTAAGCACAAGAACCATGGGACAGAGCCCACTGTGCCCCAGAAGCAGAGACCCATGTTAAAAGTCAGGAAAAGGGTGATCATCAAGAGCAAGAAGAAAACCAAAAAAGATAAGATCATAGAATCTTTCTATGAGGACAAAGACCAAAACATGAATACCAGAGAGGTCAACATTGAGACTATACTCCCATCCAAACCTTCAGAAGGGAAGATGAATTGGTTTCAAGTCTAAAGACTGTTCTTGGAAGAGTTCAAGAAGAATTTAGAAGGCAAATTAAGGAACTAGAAGAAAAACTGACCAGTGATTTGAAAAATATGAAAAAGAAATCATGGAAGTATTTGAAAGGAAATTGGACAACTGGGAAAGGAAGGACAAAAACTAACTGGAGAAAATAACTCCTGGAAAAGGAACAAATGGACAGATGGAAGAGGAGATGCAAAATTTAACTGAAGAAAACAATTTTTTTAAAAAATAAATTTATTTAACTTTGTACATTCATTTTCACAAGATTTTGGGTTCCAAAATTTTCTCCCCATTTGTCCCCTCCCCCCTCCCCAATACACTGGACATTCTAATTACCCATATCA
>JAQQSK010008389.1:0-13529 GCA_028658325.1 Potorous gilbertii
GAGATCCTTTGTAATGGAGCTGGGGTGGAGCTCCAGCCTGCTCTGGGAGTCTCTGGCTGAGCTGCCTCTGCCTCTGGCCAAGCTGCCCCAGCCTCTGCCGCAGTGGCCGCTTCCCAGGGGGTCCAAGTCCCGGAGATCCCCACTCCCCTCTCAGCCCGTCTCTCTCACTGACCTGTGCGTCTGTGGGTGGAGGGACCTTCGCAGCTGCCGGAGATTCAGGTCCCTGCCGCCTGCTGGGCTCTTCTCGCTCCTCTCAGTGCCTCGTGGCCGGGGCGGGGGAGGGGAGCGCTCGGCTGGGCAGGGCTCCGCTCCCGTCTGGGGTACCTTTGCGGTCGGTTTTTCAGGGCTCTCTGCAACGGAAATCTCCTTCACTGTGTTGCTGCGTGGCTTCCACTGTTCCAGGATTTGTCAGGAGTTCTTTTTACAGGAAATCTATGGGCTGTGGGTTCGGACCTAGCATAGGTGAGTCTTTCTACTCCGCCATCTTGGCTCCACCCCCCGTCTTTTTTCAATTGTGTCCAGTTCTTTGTGATCTCTTTTTTGTTTTTTGAGGGATTTTTGGCAAAGGAGTGGTTTGCTATTTCCTTCTCTAGTTCATGTTATAGATGAGGAAAATGAGGCAGCAAACAAAGTTAAAGTTACTTGTCCAGAGTCACATAGCTAATAGGTATCTGAGGCTGGACTTGAATGAGAGTGATTCCAGGCCTGGCACTCTATCCACTGTGCCATCTAGCTATCCACACTGTCAGTGCTCTGGGTCTACTCTATATATTGTGAAGAAGGACACTTTGAACATACTGCCTTGATGGTCCTCCCAGGATAAGCTCATCATTTCAAGGCTTCATGGATACCATACACATCCCTCAGTCTCTACTACCCTCTGATTGGAGGGCTAGCGGAATGTCAAACTTCTTTCAATGCCCTGTTTTATAGAGGGCAGAAACTGGAATCAGCTCTTTCCACTTTGCTTCCACTACTCTTCCTGATTTCAACTTCTCAGAACAAGATGCCCTCACATAGTTACCCGCTGGTATCCCGTCCCCACCCCACTTTTCTTGCCTCTTTTTATGTGTTGTGTCCCCCTTTAGAATGTAAGTTCCTTGAGGGAAGGGATTGTTTCTTTTTATTAGTTGTATCCCCACTGCTTAACATAATGCCTGGTACATAATAGACACAAATATTTATTGGATTGGATTGGACTGGATTGAAAAAGGAGCTGACCTCCACTGACAGATGGATTTCCTGGAACCAGTAAGATCACAGGTTCAATGCAACCATTATATCCTGTGGAAGAGTGTGTGTGTGTGTTTGTTCTTTGTTGCCAAAGCCATCAGAAAAATGATGACATGACTTGCACTTGACTTTGTTTTGAGTGAGGGAGAGCTGTGTAGGTCACCAGCCTCATCTCTCCTCCAGAGCCATCTGAGTCCAATGAACAGATATTCATGAGGATGACTGGAGATGACCCAGGATGAGGCAATTGGGGTTTAAGTGACTGGCCAAGGTCACACAGTTAGTGACTGTCAGGAGTCTGAGGTGAGATTTGAACTCAGGTCCTCCTGACTCCTGCACTGGTGCTCTATCCACTGCACCACCGAGCTATCCTCCTGTGGAAGAGACTGGCTACTTGGAAGAAAAATATTGAAAGTTATGATGCAGTTACCTATTATTTCCAGACCTGCTTGTTGAAGGAGGTATCACCCAGTCTGCAGCTTTTGTAATATCTCACATCACACAGCAAGTCATGCCCCCCCTTACCTGTTTGTTCCTATTAAACATCACATACAAGCAAATACGGAGGAATGAGATATATAAGGGCCCATTCCCTTTTAATTGGCCTGAACCTATCTGCATTTTCTTTGTCATTACGAAAGTTATCAATAAAAGGGAGTTCCATCTTGTATCCCTTGACGATCTCCAGTGATCAACCTATCAATGTGTTGCTACTTTGACATATTTATTAATAAACCCCTTTTAATTCTCTTTGTCTTGAGTTTTTCCTTGCTGATCAGGGTGAAAGCCAGAACAAAGAATTTTCCTTTTAACAGAAAGTCCTTCCTAATGAAAATGTGCTCAATGTAAAATAAGCTATAATTCACATTTCTATGGTAACATCCCCAGTGTCACAAAACGAGAAAGTGTCAGAAAAGAAATTCGAATCCAGGCTTCTGATTTCTAGGCCAATGTTCTTTTCACCTAAGCTTTGCTTTAGTAGATGGAATTCCTAAAGATGCCAAGAAGCTTTTGCAATAACATAGAAAAACAGAAACTATAAAAAGTGGGTGAAAATCGAGTTTACAGAAAAGTGTAGGAGCCAGTTGGAGAGTAAGATCTGTCACTGAGCTTTTAGCACTGGCTAGAGGAGAAATTGTTTTGATATTAAACACTCTGTTCCAGTTATCAAGACAGATAGATCACCTCTAAATCTGTCATTCTAAGATCTGCACTAAAGTTAGTTCCCAAGGGAAGGCAGCTGTTTTGCAATGGGAAGAGCACAGGACTTGGGCTGCCCTAGAATCAGGTGTAGGCTGAGAGCAGACTAGTAAGTTTTCAGTGTGAACATTTACACCTTAGAAATCAGCAAACTCTAAAAATCAGGGCTTGGTTTATTGTTTTGTTGACTGTCTTGACTTGAGTAGGTGATTGGAAAAATGTGAATAATGTTGATTAAACTTCAAAGTGTGCTGTGGGTACTCCCCACCCACACCTCTCTCCTACCCTCCCATTCTCATCCCTACTCCCACCCCCCACTGAAGCCTATTGTTAAACATTTACTAGAACATCCCTACCTTCAGTCCTAGATCTGCTATTTATTCGTTGTATGGTACTGGGTAGGTCACTTAACTTCTATGGGCTCCAGTTCCCATATAATTAAAATAAAAGTTTAGGACAGGATGATCTCTAACATTTTATGATTCTACAGGAAAGAATTTATAGTTTAAAAATATAACAAGAAAGTTAATTCATCAGCTGAGAATAATTGAATGGAAATCTATCCGCTGCGCACTAAAAAAAAATAAGGATGCATATTTTGAATGTTGACACAATATTTATAAATGTAGACATCCGTGATAATTTCTGCTAATATGGGATAGCATACTAGTAGGTGTTGATGATTCATTGCATTAATTACAATAACGAGAAAAATTCGAAACAATGATCTCTTGCTTGACATTTGAGCAATGTAAACAGAATTTTAAATTATTCCTCGAAAATTGAAAATGTTATTGGAAATGATGGCTCAATGGAGTTGTGAAAGTTCTCTGTTGCAGAAAACTTGGCTTCTAAATCTGACTCTGCCCCTTGTGAATATCACTCGCTTTGTGATTCTGGCCAAGTCATTTCCTCATGTACAGATGGAGGACAATTATAATTTCCCTACTTGCCTTGTAGATTTATAAAGGAATTAATATTATAAACGATAAACTTGTATGAACATTATTATCATAATGTATAATAAAAATAGCTAACATTTATATAGCACTTACTCTGTGCCACGGACTATATAAAGCAATTTACAGTTATTATCTCATTTTATCCTCACAGCAATCCTGGGACATAGACGCTATTATTAAACCCATTTCACAGAAGAGGAAACTGAGGGGAATAGATCTTAAGTGACTCACCCAGGGTCACAGAGCTAGTAAGTGTCTGTGGTCAAATTTGAACTCAGGTCTTCCTGACTCCAGGCTAGGCATTCTATTTTGTGTCAACTAGCTGTTTAAATTCTATAGATTCATTTGTCTACTATTAAAGTGAGCATCTCCACCATAACACCTCTGCTCTTCCTAACTAACCAACTAACACATTAAGTCCTATCAGTAATTTACATCTTTGGTGTGAATAAATTTATCAGTCCCTTTCTTGGGAGCCAGTGTTTTAGGTGACTGGAAATGCAGAGCTTCAAGATAAATAATTAAAAAGTCCCAGGATGGTGGAAGAAAGAGGGGAACAGGAAGGGGGAGTATTGAATCTATGGTGACCAACTTTACATCTTTCACTGAGAATTAGGGCTAATCCTGCTAGGTCTGTTAATCAAATAAGAAAAGTCCTAGAATAGGGGTTCTGCTTCAGTCTGTGAACTTAAAATTTTTTTTTGATAACTATTTCAATGTAATTGTTTTCCTTTGTAAGCCTATGTAATTTATTTCATGAATTTAAAAATGTTATTGTAAGAAGGGGTCATTAGGTTTCACTGACCTGCCAAAAGAGTCTATTGAAATTAAGAAGAAAAGTAAAAGATTAAGAACTTTGTCCTAGAAGTTTTTGAAAAACCTTCCAAAAATAGTCACACTAGTGCCATCTTATTTTTCAGCGGTGTCCAGAGGCAATAAACTCTATCGTTGGGAGAGTCATCAATTGGTTCATTTATTCTGGAAAACAATTTAGAACTATGCCCCCCAAATCACTCATGCACTTTGACCCTTCCATACCACCAGTAGGCCATCCCCCAATGAGTTAAAAAAAAAAAGAGGAAAAGAACTTATAAACACAAAACTATTTATAGCAACCATTTTAATAGTAGCTAAAAATTAGAAATGAAGGGTATACACTATTGGGGAGCAGCTAACAAATTGTGGTATATGAATGTAATGTAATATTATTGTGTTCTAAGAAATGACAAAATGAAGCAAGCTTGGAAGATATCTATGAACTTATGCAGAGAAAAACATGTTGAAATAGAAAAACAACTAATAGAGTTACAATAGCATTATAGGGGGAAAACAACTTTGAAAGACTTTACAACCTTGATCAATGCAATGAAAATAAAACAAAAAGACCAAACAGAAATCCAGTAGACTGAAGATCAACTATGCCATTTGCCTCCTACCAGCGGAGTGATAGACTTAAAATTCAGAGAGAGAGAGACCTATATTTTTGGGCATGACCAATGTAGGTATTTGTTTTGTTGGACTATTGTTTATGATGAAAATGTTATCATTCATTTTTGTTTGATTTTGCTGTTGTTTAACTGAGGCAGGGGAAGAGGTAAGGGCATCTAGGGGGCAGAGTGGATAGAACACCAGACTTGGAATCAGGAAGACTCATCTTCCTGAGTTGAAATCCAGCCTCAGACACTTACTAGCTGTGTCACTGTGGACAAGTCATTTAACCCAGTTTGCCTCAGTCTCCTCATCTGTAAAATGAGCTGGAGAAGGAAATAGCAAACCATTCCAATATTCTTGCCAAGAATACCCCAGAAGTGGTCATGAAGAGTTGTACACAACTAAAATGACTGAACAACAATAGGAAGAGGGAATGAGACAGGGACAGATTATAATGCATATGAAAATACTTTTTTAAAAGCTCCCAAACAACCTTCTGAGATTATTCTAAAATGTTGAATGGAAGAGATATCCCCATATGGAAAACAAGAGAGAAAATGGAATAACTAAAGCCTAATATGTTGCAAATATATTGTGATCATATAAAGACCAAAGAAGGCTTTAGTTAATGATTTTTAAAACATGATTGTCCTTTTTTAGATCTTCAGAAAGCAGTATCCTCTACCTGCTGTAACATGATTGTCCTTTTTTAGATCTTCAGAAAGCAGTATCCTCTACCTGCTGTATTTCCTTTTATACTTTCTGCTTGTATGAAAAAAACCTTTTGTTCCGTTGACAAATTATTTTAAATAAAAATGCAGCCACATGGCTGAGAAAACAATAGAAACTCTAAAGCTCATTTCACTTTATATAAATGGGTTTTAAAACCCAGGAATCTCCTCGCTGGAGGAGATACTCCAGATTCTCAGGTTTATTTATGATGTTCTTTCATGCCCCAACTGCTTGAGAATATAATAGATAATTATGTTTCTTGAGACTTATAATTTCTGTTGGTATATCCTTCGATGGCCTCCGAAAGTGTTTACTTCTTGTGCCACCCATAACTGGGAGGAAAAGCAGAAACTTTTGTTTGTATAGAGATTTGAGGTTTACAAAGTTCTTCCCACATATAATAGATGATGCCCGGAGATCCTGTGCATTGAGGGGAGCTCAAGTTCATAACAGCAATAAACAAGACTGAGGGTATTCTACAACAAGGAGACGATTCCCAAATGAAGGAGCCCCCTGTTTCTCCAATGCCTCTCAACATGAGACAGTTCCAGAGGTGGCTGGTTCCAAATGCTCCCTACATGAGGCTTATCCTGCCCAGGTCTTGTTTGGATCAAGGGTTTCTCTATGTTAAATCTCAGGTTATATAAATTATGGCATGACCTCTTTTGGTTACGGGAAAGGTTGTATTTGTGTAAGAGTGTCATAACAGTATGCCTCAGTTACTTGGAAATCCAAATAGGATCAGTCTCCTTCTCTTCCCCAACCTGCCACCTCCCTCACCTCATACTGAAGAAGGGGTGCTGTCTCCTGCCTCTTTAAAGCAAAATGCCTTAGAGTTACCTGGAGGGTCTTAACTTGGGATTCATGAAGTTTTAAAAGTATTTTAGTAATGGTATTTCAATATAATTGGTTTCTTTTGTACTATGTGTTTGATATGTAACAGGGCTGTACTTTGTGCATGCCCACACAAGCTGAAATAGAGGCTTCCACATAGGAGAAGCCATTGACCAGCTTCTAGGAGAAGACATTCTCCTACCATATGGATGGAAATAGCTTCTTTTGATCAGTTGTGTAGCTTGAACAGACTTTGTCTTTAAAATAGCTGAACTGGGACCATTTTTTCCCCAGTAATATCCAGTTATTATCCAGAGAGGGTAAAAATTCTGCTCACTCACAGCAAGGACACTATAAGTAAAGGCCTTCTCAGCCTTCTCCTCCTTTCCCCTCTCTACCCCTTAGGCTCCATGGCCCTGAGAATGGGCTTGAGGTTTTATTATGATGTGTTTCATTTGTCATTTTCAGTTTCAGATGCAGGCAATGGAATCCCTGGACCCAGGAGACTTGGAGACAGTATTCCAGAATGGATGTTGCTACCCGCCCAGCTAGGAACACCTGAAAAGTCAGGGAGCCTGAAACTCAAGCCCAAAGATGCGACCTTGGAACTTAGTGGGACAATACTATATAGGAACTGAGCTAAGCTGTAAATCTAAATCTTCCCTGCTGTAGAGACTGGGGTGGTTTGGGGTTGATTATCCAGCCTTTCCTACTACCATATGTTGGTATATTTGTATATTTGTTCTTGCTATACTTGAAGTAAATATTCCTTTGTCAGCTTATCTCACAATGTGGTTAAATTAAACTAGAGTGCAAGGGACCCCTATAGTTGGGAAAACACCATCACTGGGAGCTTGAGTCAGTGGCAGAAAGACTAAATAACCACAAACCTTTCTAGGGGTACTACCATGGGAAAGTGTGAAATGTAACATATGTGGACTTCAGGCAGTGAAGCCAGAGTGATCATTCAAATTTGGGTTTAAAAACATTATTCTGAGAAGGGGTCCATAGGTTTCACTATACTGTCAGAAGAGTCCATGACACACACACAAAAATTAAAAATTCCAACTGTAAAAGGATCAATAATGTTTGTTTCATCTTTCAGTCATGTCTGATTGTCACCCTATTTGGGATTTTCTTGGCAAAGATACTGGAGTGGTTTGCCATTTCATTCTCCAGCTCATTTTACAGATGAGGAAGCCAAGGCAAAAAAGTTTAAGTGACTTGTCTGGGTTTACACAGCTGGTAAGTGTCTGAGATTTGAACTCAGGAAGATAAATTTTCCTGACTCTAGACATGGCACTCCATCTACTGTGCTACCTAGCTGTCCCAAATGGATTATTACCTCTTCTCAAATCTTTTTCTGTGCAGGTAAGAAAGATAGGACAATGGGTGTGAGTGACTGCCAGAATTGTTTATAATCATAAACAGTGTGCTCATGTTAGGTGGTGCAGTGGATAGAGCACAGCACCTAGTGTCAAAAAGATTTATAGAAGAGACTAGCAACTTTTGGCTAGCAGATGGAACTGTTTCACTTTCTCTCTTTCTCTCATAACTGAGCAGAGTGGGAATGGTAGAAAACAATGCACCAAGGTCTTGCAATATTAGAGACCCAAAGGCAGGGAACAGGGGAGAAGAATCCAGAATTCAGACTCATTGCTTGGTCATGCCTGACATACTTCCTCCTGTTAGTGCACAAGAGGAATGATCTCTTCCGACTTCTCATTCCTATAAAGCTTCAAGGTCGAGTTCAAAAAGACATCCCCAAGATGACCTATTGTCTTTTCCAGCTCTTGTCTTTTCCAGAACCTGGCATCTCTATGACAATGCTTGTGGGTAGCAGCCAGGGAGCCAAGTGTTATACATGCAACATATCATTTGATTCTCCTAATAATCTTATGATAGAAGTAATACAAGTATGTTATTACCCTCATTGCATGGATGAGAAAATTAAAATGAAGAAAGGTTAAGTGATTTACCCAAGGCCATACAACTAGGGACAGCTAGGTGGTACAGCATATAGAGTACCTGGTCTGGAGTCAGGAAGGTTCATTTTCCTGAATTTAAATCTGACCTCAGGACACTTGGTATCTATGTAGTAAGTCACTTAACCCTCTTTGCCTCAGTTTCCTCATCTGTAAAATGAGTTGGAGAAGGAAATGGCAAACTACTGCAGTATTATTTCTAAGAAAACCCCTAATGGGGAGAGTCAGAAATGACTGAACAGCAACACACAGCTAGTGTATATAATACCTGGGATTCAAGTCCAGATTTTTTCATTCCAAATCCATTGTTCTTTACACTATACAATAGATATGTGGTTCTCCCTAGGAACTAAGATGAGTACAGATAACATGAGTACAGATCAGAGGATCATAGACTTAGAGCTGGACATACTTTTAGAGATCCATTTCATAAATGCCAAACTGAAGGACATGAAGGTTAAGCGGCTTGCCTACGATTACAGTGGTACAAAGTGGTAGAACTGAGATTTGAAACCAAATTCTCTGGTTCCAAATACAGTACTGTTCCCACTATGCCATAACCCTTTGGCAGGCATATTAGTATGGTGAAATCTCAGATCTAATTATATGTGGATGAAAATTTAAGGTTACTCTTGGACAGGTTAAGGAAAGAATAGGAGAATGGAGAATAGAGAAATGGAGATGAAATAGGGAATTGTAATGGCAAGGTAGGAATTTAATAGGTCTCTAGAAGATAAGGAAAGTTGTTCCTCGAATAGGGAAGAGAGCTGGACAATAGGCAGTAGGATTAATGATAGCAAAAGGATCGTCACTTTACAATACCAAAGGTTGAAACTAATCAATTGGACAGAATTACAGGGCCAGTGGAGATAACGAATGAGAGTACAGGTAAGATCAAATACCTAATAGTTCAGGTGAGAGCAGAATCTGGGATAAAAACAAAATGTCTGAATGAGTCAAAAGGGTCAGGAAAGCCAAAGAACACCCAAGCAAAGTGAATGATATTCTTCAGACTAGTTTGTGTTGGCCACATCCCCTCTTGTTTCTTAAAGAGAAAGAATTGCTCCAATGGCCTAAAGAGTAAGGCACTGGCCACTTTAAAGAGACAGTTGTCAAACTCTGAGACCTAAAAGACCAAGAGAAATCACAGGAGGATGGGGGTCATAGCTGGGCAGAAAATTCCTGAGTGAACTAATTTAATCAAGATGACTAGGTTATCCTAAGACTGGCTCCATTTGTCTCATGAGCCCACTGAGGGGAATAGACATAAATTAAACAGGTGTTCTCCTAAGGATATACACACTAGCCTCTAGTTCCTCGGCTCTATAGTTTCACATCATAGATAGCTACAGAAAACCACAAACATAATCTGCCACACAAAGAAAGTATTCTTAAATTTTGTGAATGGTATAAGGACCTTTCTGAGAAAGTCAGAGGACATAGAAATGTAAGATAGCTTGGATGGATTGAGGTAGAATTGAAAGGGTGAGAGGACCTTTGGTAAGTGAGACCTTACTTTTTTTTATTATCTTGAAAATTTGATTCAAAGGCAGTTTTCACTGTTGGGACTATCTGTAATTTTTTAATGTTAGGGGTGAGTTTTATTGGCTTCTATGGAGAAGGAAATTCTTTGTCTTCAGAGCTTCACCCCTGCCATATAAACTGTCCATCCATACACTTCTATGGTAACTATCACAGTAGAAAGTAATTTGTTGTTGTTGTTTTGGCAAGATTGCCATTTTAGCACAAACAATTCAGATAAGAATATCTTATTATTTAATGCCTCAAATTCCAGGAAAATTTGATATTAAATCTAAGGGAATTCAAGCCATTTCCTGAGAAATCAAAGAGAAAATATCAAGGGTCTCTGAAATGCCCAGAGGATTTTAATGTTTTGTTCCCCACAATGTTTTAAACAAAAAATTTCCAGCCATGAACTACAGAATCACTACTATTCCATAATTTAGGAGCATTTGCCTTCCTCTTTCATCATGTAGATGTCTTACCTACACATGATAGCAGTATATCCAATGCCTTTCCAAGCCAGTCCCAAGGGCCGGTTTCACGTAACTGCAGTAGTTTGGGTTGCATTGGGAAAAGTCTGTGTTAAGTTCAGTATAAGTGATGATATAATTATCTTGGCATTCTACCTTCCATTAAGACACAGAAAAGAAAATTAAATCAAGGTATGAAGGCTTGACACAGGGTGTCGTGTCATTCATTTATTCTTTCTATGGTTCACTGATTCAGCTGGCTCACTCTCTGTATTCATCTGTCCTGCCTGCTTTCTTTCTATTTTATCTATCTATCTATCTATCTATCCATCCATCTATCATTTATCTATCTAATTCATAGTATCTGGAACATAATTGTTGTTCATCCTTTGTTTTTGAAAAAGACTGATGACATCATGGGGTAATATCTTGACTTGCAAGTGATTTGGATTTAAGTGAGGCAGGGTTACACAAATTTGTCAGCCTCACTCTCTCTTCCAGAGTCAACATAGTCTGGGGCAAGACAAAAGTCGAGAAGACTGGCAATTCCCTGGAATCCTGTGGATGACTTCCGGATGGTGTCTTCTATATCTGACCAAGCTCTAAACTAAGCACTCTACAGCTGTCTTCATGGAGCAAAATCACTCTGCCAGGGGAAATCTTCATGTGCTTGGGGTAGATATCCTTCTAACTTACCAGTGGGTTTGAGGTCTATTAATTATTCTCAACCTGATTTAGCCCATTTGCCAGGATAGTTTACTGAGTTGTGGTTTCTGTGCATGCTAGTCTCCTGGAGCTGTAGGTGAGAGCTGAGTGACAGACAGACATGAAAGGTGGATGACCAGCCCTGAAAAGGGCTCAGAAAGCCCTCACATCAGAGGTACTAGTCTTCCTTGAAGAGTTCATACACATGGAACATAGTAAGTACTTAATAAATTATTTTTATCCATTTGATTGATTGATTTGTAACAAGGAATGAGCTTTGGAGATCTTTCTAGAAATGAAGGTGATGCATAATGCATCAATACAAAAAATATATATCAATCTCTTTACGAAAAAACAAAGATACATCAGCAGAGTGAAAGGTATTCAAAGCCAATCCTCTTTATCATCACCTCAACAACAATAATAAATGAATCAAATGAGGCAAGGGATCAACAAGGAAAAGAAATCACTATGGGGAAAAATCTCAAACAACAAATGTCAATACCATCAGCTCTCTGTTCCACTGGCTCACACTACAAATAAAGACCTAGTGCTGAGGGTTCCAAGAGGCTACTATAAGCACTTGGGATGAGGCGGGAAGATGATTATTTCTTCCCTCTCAATAGAGCAATGGCTGACTGTGCATGCAGAGAGTTCTGACCATTGTTTGACATGGTTGACAAATTACTTGTTCTTATTTCCATTTATTACAAGGGAGGCTTTAAGGTAGAGTGGTTATTAGGAAATGATTTTTAAAAATAAGAGCACCAATAAAACATTTTTCCTAAAAAAAGATGTATAAATAGTATACAAAATTGAAGGAAACATAAGAATAATTATCATGAGGAAAGAGAGCAAGAAGCATCCCATGCTTAGTAGGGAACTGAAGGAAGACGGTGCTAGTAAGAGAAGTTGAGAGCGAGGAAACCAGTGATTAGGTAAGAATCACTTCCCTAATCTGCCACTTTGTTCCCTATGTGACCTTGGCCCAATCACATTATTTATTATTTTCCATTTATCTTGTATAGCTTGTTTTGCATATGTTTCTTTGTGTTATTCTCACCCATTAGCTTGCAAGTTCCTTGAGGGCAGAGGCTGTCTTTTTGCCTTTATTTCTTCAGATCTCAGCACAGTATCTGGAACATAGTAGATGCTTAATAAATGTTTACTGAATGAACGAATGAATGACCTTTTTCAGCCTTAGTTTCCTCATTTGTAAAATGAGGGAGCTGGACTAGATAGCTTCAAAGGTTCAACACTAGATATAGTTCTGGGTGTATGATCCTATTATCCCATGAGTTAATTATAAAAATATTTTCAAAATACAACTATTGACCTAATTATAACCACTGATTCCCAATACAATTTATTCAAGCCAGTTTTCATTAAAAAAAAAAAAAAGAAACAAATTTGCTTAATTAGTCATGGCTGAAAAAGAAGCTGTAAATTCACTTAGTTAATATCACTATACTATAAAAATAGATCTGCAAGAATGTGAGGAAACAGCGGAGCCAAGATGGCGGAGTAGAAAGACTCACATATGCTAGCTCCAAACCCATGGCCCATAATTACCTATAAAAAGAACTCCCAACAAATTCTGGAACAGTAGAAGCCATGCAGCAATGGGATGAAGGAGATTTCCTTTCCAGAGAGCCCTGAAAAACTGATCCCAAAGGTCCATCGCGCAATGGACGGAGCGGAGCCCAGCCCTGGACACACGGCACTAAGAGGAGCGAGAAGATCCAAGCAGGCTTCAGGGATGGAATCTCCAGTGGCCAAGAAGGTCCCTTCACCTACAGATGCACAGGTCAGCGAAAGAGACATCTGGATGGCCTGAGACGGGAGCGGGGTGTCTCCATAACTCAGGCCCCCTCAGGAGTCAGCAGCAGAGGCAGCAGGTGGCCAGAGGCTCCCAGAGAAGGCAGGAGCTAGGCAGGACCTCCATTACAGAAGGTCTCTGCATAAACCCCCTGAGGGAACTGAGCCTGGGAGGCAGCCCTGCCCCTACCTGAGCACCAGAACTTAAGCTCCCATTGAATAGCAGCCAGGCCTGCTGCCAAAAGCCCTGAGGCTGGGGGGCAGCATTTGAATCTCAGACCCCAAGCACTAGCTGGGTGGATCTAGGCTGGGATGGAGAGGACTCTCAGAAGTCAAGTAACTGCCTGGGAAAATGCCCAGAAAAGGGAAAAAAACTAAGACCATAGAAGGTTACTTTCTTTGTGAACAGATGTTTCCTACCTTCCTTTCTGACGAGGAAGGACAATACTTACCATCAGGGAAAGACATAGGAGTCAAGGCCTCTGTATCCCAAACATCTGAAATAGATATTCAATGGGCTCAGGCCTTGGAAGAGCTCAAAAGGGATTTTGAAAATCAAGGTAGACAGGTGGAGGAAAAACTGGGAAGAGAAATGAGAGAGATGCAAGAAAAGCATGAAAAACAGGTCAATACCT
>JAQQSK010008390.1:0-13529 GCA_028658325.1 Potorous gilbertii
CACCACCATCACCATCACCACCACCACCATCACCATCACCACCACCATCACCACCACCATCACCATCACCATCACCACCACCACCATCACCACCATCACCATCACCATCACCAACACCACCATCATCATCACCACCACCACCATCACCATCACCATCATCATCACCATCATCACCACCACCATCACCATCACCATCACCACCACCATCACCATCACCATCACCACCACCACCATCATCATTATCATTACCACCTAGTTCAGTAGAATTGGTTCTGGGACAAGTTACTATCTTCTTCACATTTTATGTTTTATGTTCTATGAACTAGTACATAGGTAAATAAAAGAACAGGTTTTGCAGTTGAATAAAAAATATGACAAGTTTATTTTCTATACAGTCTATGGAAATGGTCCTAGAACAGTTCTAGAAGCAAATAGGATGACATCTTGTTTCAAAACGATACTGATTTCCTCTGCTGTGTCTTCATGTCTTCATGTTCTCAAAACTCATTGTTCCATGGAGCTTGGAGGTGTGAGTGTTGTGTATAATAACATCTATTAAAAATGTTCTTGACCCAGATGAGTATGTGCAAAATTTTAATTTGAAATAATTTCCTGGTTCTAGTAAGTTTATTGGCTGAGTTCCCAAGGACATTTTGAGATCTGTATTTCTGTACTGGTAGTGTGAGGATTTGTTGTTTGTCAATGTCCAAGGATAATGGGATCGTAGATTTAGAGCTGGAAGGGGTTAGAGGTCATTACTTCCAACTCTCTCATTTTACAGATGGGAAAACTGAGTCCCAAAGAGGTTATGTGACTTCACTAGGGAAAGGAATAAACATTTATATAGCACCTACTATGTGCTAGGCACTGTACTAACTACTTGATATTTTCTTATTGATCCATCCAACAACTCTAGGAGGTAGGTGCTCCTATTATCTCCATTTTGTAGTTAAACAAACTGAGACTGGGAAAAATTAAATGTCTTGCTCAGGATTGGTCACACAGTTAGTAAGTGGAGGTAGTAAAGTCCAGAGGGTCATGCAAGAAAGCACCTAGGTTCACAGAAAAGATATCTCAATTATAAAATGGTCAGTTATACTGAGCTAACAACTAAAATCTCAGGGATGATGTCAGTGAGATTTCCAAAAATAGAGCAAATGATTTTTAAAAAATATACGTGATGATACTAAATCTGAAAAGAATACTTAAGAATTTTAATCTCTTTTATTATTTAGAGATTTTTTTTCTCCCTAGCTAAAGGCAAGTGTAGATCTTCAACAAATAGTTTGTAGTTAGGAAAGGTCACAGAATGTCAGGCCTAGGGGAGACCTTAGAGACACCCGAGAGTCCATCAAGTCCAACCTTGAGTGTGTAGAGGCAGCTCAAACTGACTCTAAAGACCCAGTTTTCTTATCAATGTGACCATTTACATTTGCCTCGCAAAAATTGTAGCAAATGCTACAAATTAAGGCTTGTTTTACTGTTTACTTGTTTGGACTTAAAATGATAGAGTGTTAATAATGCAAATGAAATTCTAAAGTGTGTTGTATGTACATTTTTTGATAGCCGGTTGTTAAATATTTATCAGCGCACTCCTAGTTCAGGCTCCTTATTTCACAGACAAACTAAGACTTGTGGAAGTCATGGCTATTCAAGGTCACATAGTCAATAACAGAGCCAGGTTTTGAACTTAGGTCTTCCTATTGCAAATCCAACACTTTCCAATATATTGTGCTGCCTCTATACTATGGTGTCCAATTCCCTCATCTTATACATGAAGAAACTGGGGCCCATAAAGGGTGAAATGATCTAAGCCTAAGGTTACTTAAGTAGAAAATGATAGAGTCAGGAGTCAAATCTTTGTCCCTCTGACTTCATATCCATTAACTCGCACTGCTTCTAAGCCAGGAATGTGAAGAGGATTATACTTCCACCTACCAGGTCATTTCTTGCTAGGTGTTCAGTAGATGCTAAAATTTTATAGCCTACAATGATATGTCGCACAGTTTCTATTATTTCCTTGCATAATTCATACTGAATCTGTGCTGGTTAAGGACAAGCTTTCTGTAGTTTTTGATAGTAATGACTTGGTCTTGAGCTGCCATATTGAACCCCTTTATTTCCATAACCAATTTACATGACTCAGCCATTAGTGGAATGTTCTTTTGTCAACATATTAATGCTAAGTTCATGCAGATGTTTCCTTTGAAAGAGATTTTAATTCCGTTCGTGGATCTCAGTCATTTCATGAGATCCATCTCGAGGTAAACTACTTTTAGTCACATTATTCTTTGTTTCTCATTTGATTCAGCTTACGTTTTCTTTGTGTTGGACTTCTTTTATTTTATTTTTTATTATTAAATTTTTGTTTGTTTTCTGTTTTCAACAATCACTTCCATAAATCTTAAATATTCTCCCTCTCCCTTCCTCCTCTCTCCCCAAGATGGCATGCAATATTACATAGATTCTACACATAAATTCTTATTAATGTGTTGGACTTCTTGAGATCATCTAGATTATCAGAAATTTTCCACATCTTCCTTCTTTCCAACTTTCTTATCTGATTATTTCTCAAGTGTCTAATAGTTTTTGATTGATGACGAATTGTGTATTTTGCTTCTTGTGCTGCTATGACTCTTGGTATCATTCTACTCTTTTAACTTTAGCTTTTAATGGATGGTTATAAGAACCCAGAATTCTGGAAGTCCTTTTTTTCTCCTCTCTGGATTCCTTTCTGTATTTTTCTTTCTTGTTGTCATTAATTGAAAAAATATGACATTCAAGTTTTCTACTTTGACAATAACAAATAGATATTGATATGACTTTCCAATTCTTGCTATATGTCTTCAATAGCTTTTTAATGTAGATTCTGCCATGTTGGTGTTTGATGCCTGTACTAAAGGACATTATCTATCTATCTATATATATATATATACCCACATAAACATTACACACACACACACACACACACACACACACACACATATACATATATATATATATATATATACACATATATAAATCTATGTCTATACTTTTCTTCCTCTGGTTCTCTCTCCATATATGTGTACATATGTAAGTGTACATATATACACACATATATGCTTATAACTAGTTTTTATCCTTTCTGATTCAGTGACAGAATATATTCATTTATAATGGTTATAGCACACAATAGCTTTTTAGAATTACCCTGTTTTGGTATAATTGGTATGCTTGTTGAATTCATATTGTCAGACTCAAAAAAGACTTTTCAGAATTGCAATCTAAGTATACTTATCTCTTAAAAAATTTATTTAAGATATGGGTACTATTTTTTAAAGTCCTCTGTAACTGATGAGATGTTTATTTTTTTGTTTTTACATAATATTGGCACATTTGTTTTTAATTCATTTCATGTGAATGTGTGCCTTCTTTAATAGTTAGAATCATCTGCACCCAAGAATTATCAGCAGGTATGATATTGTTATTTTTTATATAATCTGTTCTAACTGACCTTCTCATGGGACTATAACATGAAAAGGGAATAATTGCTTCTTTATTTGCTAGGTCAAGAAGACTGCCATGATGATTTTGAAAAGAGCAGCCTGTAACATCATATTTATTTTTTAGATGCTTAGAAGCAGTTTAATTATACTGACCAGGATGTGAACCCACTCAATGGCATCACAATTGGTCTGTATTTCAGGATTACTGCAAGGGCTTCACAGCTACCATGGTGTGCTCAGGTCATATAAAGTCTGTGATGCACATCACTCTGACCACATTCCCAGAATTCCTGAGGTAGCCGTTGTCCATACTCCTCAGAACAATTTAATTTTCCAAGTGTAAAGTCCCAAAGCTCAGCTACGTGGCTTTTTGTATTCAGGCAACCAGGAAAATGTATTCATGGTCTGAGCCTCAGTCCCCCGAAACCAATTAGGTCTCTAAGATAGTGTCAATGCCTTTTATGGAAAATGACTAGCTCATCCCACATAGTGGGGGACTCTGGTAGATAATGGATAATGGGTTGGACCTTGATTAAGTGGTTGTCATCATTACTATAGCCCCAAGAACTTTCGACCAAAAGAGTGAATAGTGATATTACGCTTTTGGGACCTTACTGATCATGACTGAAGTCCTCAGCAGATTACTTTCCCATCTTTACCAAAAACTTTGAAATTTGTTCTTAGTAAACTATATCCTTGTACATATGAACACATCATAGATCCATTGTTGGACCCGTAGATAACAAATTAGTGAAAATGAAGCACTTATCAAGCATTTACTTCTTGTGAAATACCGTGCTAATGTCTGAGTATACAGACATAAAAGTAAGACAATCCCTGCTTTCAAGAAGTTCACATTCTAATAGGGAAGATGATACATATAGAAGGTTTTCATCAAGTCAGATGAAAAGGTCCTGTGGTCCCTTAGGGAACAGAGGCAAAGCAGATGATAATGCTTCTTCTTTAGCATCATTTCAATTGATAAAGTTATACAGTTTCTGATGTTGAATCATTTGACAATGACAAGGAATTTAGTGACAGATATTTCTTTTCTGGGTCTTTGGTTGCTAGGCTGCATTTCCATAGGAACTGATTCCCAGGATAATGGCTAAGGGCACTGAGCTGGGAGGAGTGCTCATCCCAAGGCTCTTGGCAAGGTCAAGGACTGACAACATCAGGATCTTAGGGGAGATGATGGTCAAGGTGGTGGTTTGACTTACCTGACACATGTTGCCTTCTGTCTCCTTTAAGTTACTTTGCCTGCTCTGTGTGGGGCAATTGGTTGGCAGTACTGATATCTGGGGGTGGTGGTATAAATATGTAATAAACCAAAGCAAAGTTTCTTTGCTCTGGGCAAATCTGTACAAGATATATAGACAAATATAGATGAAGGGAGAAGGAATAGCACAGAGCTTTCCCAAACAAAAATTGAACTAGGAATTGAGTGCCACACATACACAATTATTTGGTACCTTATATAATAGGTGCCATCTGAATTTTCAGGCAGGGCAATAACCTGGGTGGTTTATGTTAGCTTAATGCAAACGACTGATATTTATAAAAGCTTTTATTAGTCTGAAATGCAGTTTCCAAGGAGCACTTCAGATGCCACTTGAGAAAATTACATTATTGAGAAGTCATAATTGTTATGCCTCTGGATCAAAATGACAGGGAGAGGAGAATGGTGGTTAATTACTTGAGCCTCCCAGTGACTAAGATTTTTGTATCATCTTTTTTTGTCCTTGATTAGTCAGCTAGCCAGTTATGACATGTTATTATTGCCATGAACTTTTCATTATCTGAGAGCTAATTATCTAGTTTGTGGATTATTCATGTCTCTTTGGTTCTCAAAAAAATCTTCCTTTTCCCTTTTGTCCATAGAATTGTTAAGTAATTCCTCAAGAGATGGGAAATAGAAAGAAAATAAAGGGAAAAAAGGTGAAGTTAAAAATCTGGTGTTTTACTGTTAATTATCAACACTAATAAATATTTGAAGGGGAGTAGGCAAAACTAATGATGATTGAAGTTTTAGAATTATCTATATGACAGATAATGCAAATGAGTCAGGCCTGGAACTGAATTATAAGATGACCTTTAGGAAATTGTCCAATGGTTTTAATGACCCCAAGTATCTCCCTCAAGTTTTGTCCATATTTTAAATACTAATATCCTTCTGATGAAATAAGGGTCTGAGCCATGGAATACTACATTTTCTTAGCAAGTAGCGTCAAAGATTAGCCAAAGGACAATGAACAAGTTATGATAGGTGTGACTAGGTTATAACGTAAAACAACTGAATAGTTATCCAAGGGAAGTGGCATAAAGAATGTCATAAATGAATGCTATAAAGCATGGCATAAACATAAAGAATGTCTCCAAAGGTATCATCCATAGTGTTTCAGGCTCATTCTTCCACCATCAGTTCCCTTTAAGTTCCACATTATTCCTTGTTCCTTGTGTACTTTTAGGAAGAAATCTCTTAATGACCCATTGTTATGTTATTTTTGCTATTGCTTTTAACTCCATTGCTTTTAACTTTCTCTTTCTAATTTTCTTTCTCTCTCTTTTTTGTTCCTGGTGAGTGAAATTAGGTAAAGTGAAGACCCTCAGGCATGAATTCCCCAAAATCTCCACCCTTCTTGCCAAAGCTAAAATAATAAAATATCCCCCTTAGGCAAATAAAATGCTCCATGATGGAGGTGAACCACCAAAGTTCTGGTCACCTGGTGTAACCCAGCCCCTTCACTTCCCCTTCAACACCCTCTTATGCCACATCAGCACTTGTCCCTTAAGTTTCATATTTGGTAACAAAAACCCTCATTGGTGAGCAATGATCCTTTCCATGTTCTTTGTGTTCTTTGTCTCTGGGGTAGATACCTGTGCTTAGACTGTACACCTGGAATCTTAGCCAATGGGAAGAGAGAGTAGTGGGCTTCTGCATTAGGGACTATATAATATAGTACTCTACTCCACTCAGGTGCCCTCCCTTGCTGACACCACCCATGGTCTTGCAGGAAGTGCCCCTCTTCATGAGATTGTAATAAACTCCTTCTAACCTTAAGAAGCCTCTGAGTTTAATTTGAGTAAGGGTTGCTGTACTCCCCACACTGGCATAATTAATTTCATTTCCTCTCCTTGTTCTATTTACTATTTGGACATCAATAGTATGCCTCAGCAGGTATAGTATCTAGAACTTCTCTTGGAGTCTGGGGTGTCCTTTGCCTAGAGTTTTCAGCTAAACTTGCCCCCTTCTCAACCTGGAATATCTCCCTGCCAGGGATATTCTGCTCCTTGGGCCAATTGCTTCCACTCCCAGCTTGCTTCTCTCTCTCTCTCTCTCTCTCTCTCTCTCTTTCTCTCTCCCCTTCTTCCTTGTGCAAGTTCATCCCAGCCTGAGCTCCATGTGACCAGGCTCCATGTGATCACAGGTTCTATGTGTTAGACCTATTAATGGGCAGGGAAAAGTTTCCTATTCTATTAACATTACAGACATCTAACCATCCCTATGACCATCTCCCATCCAGCTTGATCCCCTTCTCCTATATATGAACTCCTCCTAGGGTCTAAATCTGATGGAATTGCCTGGGCTGGACACCCTTCATCTTTCACTCAGCCATGTTTTTGACTTTTAGGACTTTGAAACCATGCCCCCATGCTGGGTACCTTCATATCAACTTCCATACATCTTTTTAGCTCCCCCCTTTTTTTGTTATCTTCCCTTATTAGCATGTAAGTACCTTGACTGTCAAAGACTCTATATTTTTTCTTGAATTTGTATCCCCAGTATTAAGCCCCACTCTCATGTAAAATAAGTGCTTATTTTGCTTATTTACCTAGTTATTCATTCATACGTTCATTTATCTATTCATTTATTTTATTTATTTAGTCCTTCCTATCCTTCTTTTCTCTTTGCTTTCTTTTCACCTTCCTTCCCTCTCTCCCTTCCTGCTTCCCTCCCTTCTTTTTTCCTTGCTTCCATCCTCTTCCCCTCTTTCCTTCCTTCCTTCATTCCTTCCCTTTTCTCATAGTTCCGTATGCACCTAAGATATTTACAATCAATAATCTGCTTTTTTCTTTTTTATATTTTTGATTGCTTCTGTTTTAAGAAATACCCATATTTTTTCATGATTAGTGACAGATTTCTAGGATATATCAACTTTGGATATCTTGAGAACTCATTATTCAATTCCTTTTTGCATTTTCTGTTAGGTGCAGAATAGTCATGTATTATTTGAATTTTCTTTCATTTTTATTTGAAGGTCTTTGTCCAGGACATTTCTAGAATTTGCTGGATTCATTGGAATTCATTGGAATTGCCAGATTTAACCACTTTGCATCTTGGAGTTCACAGCATAAGTTTTATTTTTCTTCTCTAGACATTTGTAATGTCAATCAAATTAGGATCTTTTGTTTGTTTTACTAAAAGTGCCTCTGATTGAATAATGTGATTGGGGAGGATCTTTCCCACCCATTGATGGGTCTGCCTATTGTGGGACACTTGATTGGGGGAGTTGTTTTGTAGGAGGGTCCCAAGTACCTTTTATTTTTTCTATTGATGCACTGGGTCCGAGGGTTATGCCCTCTGGCTCTAAAAAGTGCATAAATACTCTGAGGGTGAGGTTTTTGGGGCTTACTGATTGGAAGTGTTTCTTTGGCCAGAGAGACTTTGGGAAGCCAATAAGGAGCCCCCAACTAAAACCCAGAAGTTGATGCTTCTGTCTCTGGTAGCTGTGTATGTATGTAATGGTCAGGCATTTTGGAAGTACTGTCTGTTGATTTATTTTTGATTTCTCTGAAATTTTGATTTTTTTTCTGATACCTGTGCTTGATTAAAAGGATTGTTGATCCCTCAAAAGTTGCCTTTCCTTTTATAAAAGCAGATCTAAGAACCTGTTGTGGTAGGCCCCCTGTGTATGTTGGGGTGCTTACTGATACAATATTCTGTGGATTTTTTGAATCAGCACTGTTTTCTGTGTTCAGAAGTTTTTGACATTTTTCTTGTATTATTTCCTGCATTGTGTTCAGGTTTTTTGACCTGTCATATACTTATAACCCTTTAGTTGTATCTGTGCATCTTGTCTTTAAGATAAATATGTTTTCTTGTATAGAGATCATGTTTTCTTTTTATTTCTCTTCTTCCAGATGGACCTTCAGTTCTGTATATATTTGCATCCCAATCAGTTTTTTCTGTCTTGTGTTTCTTTGGTGAGATTTGCTGCTGTATATTCATGTTTTTCTATTCTATGATACTGTGCAGGTCATAGATTCTGCTTTCATAGTTCTAATTTCTCTTTTAAACCATTTAGGAATACCCTGATCTGTTTCCTTGCTCTCTTGGGAATCTATGGGTGCCTCTGACTCATCAGGTTTTAATCCATTTTTATTCAGGATATTTGGTTTCATTTAGATGTATTAGAAGTCATATTCCCTTCTGTTTTTAATATTGTCCTTATTGGTTTATCTGCCTGTGTTCAAGGTAAACTGGGCTTTCTTACTTTTGATACTTATGGTATTTTTAGTCCCCTTTCTCCCCATACTCTTCTATCATTTACTTTCTTACACCCTCTTCTTTAGTGGCAATTTCCCAATGGCTAAACCTCAAAACTGCCTAAGCTTTCTCCATACTATGGAATTCATTTTTTACTGGCCTCAGTTTATACTCCATGTTACTTGATGCTAGGGATATGCCAGTCCCCTTCTTGTCCTGATGCAACCACATTTTCACCTCCCTCCTCTGCCTTGTGCCTTGCCCCGGGTCCCTCTTTCTTAGTTCTCCAGATAAATATTGGAACACTTAAGATGAGTTGCCACCACAGACAAAATGAGATTTTCCTTTCCTGTACCTCTACCTCTAGCAAGGGAAATATTGAGTGAATTCCAGAACACAAGCTTGTGCGTCCTGTTGTGTAGCCTTTCCAGAGTGTGAGATTTGGTGGATCAGCGCATGCTGAGTGAATCATTAGGAAGTAGTGATTCGCCATCTCTACTGTTAATTCATTAGGCTACTACCATATTAGAGTTCTTGGCATCTTAGCTTTTGGAGACAGTTTTAATTTAGTTTACCTCTTGCATATAATTCTTATTTTGGAGAGGTTTGAGAGGTCATGATGATTGCGGAAAATGTCTGGTTCTTTATCCTGTTAGTCATGTGACCCCAAAGTCCTTAAATAATGCTTTAAAATAATATTAAATATATAATATATATAAATATATTAATACTACCATGTCTCCTAGTGACACCTCTAAGTATATTTGGAAATTCACTAAAGTAGCCATTTGTACTTAAGATGATAATATTTACAACTGAAAGTAAGCTTCTCTAACTCATCTATTTTTCAATTAAGGAAACTATAGCTACCCAGAGGTGTGAATGTCCAAGGTCACACAGATAACTGAGTTGGGATTTAAACTTCTTTTATTCCAGCTCCTATGTTCTTTCATTTATACTCAGCTGTGTCCCGAGAGAAAGAATGAAAACTGTGTCTAATCATCAGGTATTTCAATAAACATTTCTGTCCTTCCCTCCCATCCTTTGAAGGAGATTTTAATGAATTATTTTCATTTGCCTTTTCTGGGGTGGACTTTGAACAACTCTTCACCTTCTTGGAACTAGGCAGCTAAGTGATAACAGTGAACAGGTTACTGGACCTGGAGTCAGGAAGACAGATAATATCATATTATGTGATGCAATATGTCCAAGAGAATCTAATGTTTTAACCAAAATATGTCTAGTGAGGACTTGGTTACTCAAGCACAGTATCTATCAATTTAACTTAGCAATGGAAATATCTATTCAATACATCTACTGGTGGTAAGAATTATTTGAACAAATTAAAGTGAAGTAAGCAGATCCAGGGAAACAATCTAATTCTAATAACCAGCATTCATAGAAGTGCCTCTTATGTAGCAAGAACTTTGCTAAATACTTTCTCAAGATTATCTTATTCAACCATTACAACTCTGAAAGGTAGTTGCTATTATTCCCTTCATTTTACAGTTAAGGAAATTCAGGCAAATAGAGGTTAAGTGACTTGCCCAAGGTCATATAGCTAGTAAGTGTCTGAGATAGTATTTGAACTCAGGTCTTCCTGACTCCAGACCCAGTAATCTGTTCACTGTATCAGTTAGCTGCTACATACATTATTACAATAATGTAAACTCATGATTTCAAACCTGTCCTCAGAGACTTAACTAATTGTTGGGTGAGTCACTTCACCCTGTTTGCCTCATTTTCCTTATCTGTAAAATGAATTGGAGAAGCAAATGGCAAACCACTCTAGTATCTTTACCAAGAAAACCCCAAATTGTGCCACAAAGACTTAGACATGACTAAAACAACTGAATATCAACAACAACAACAAAAAAATGGAAAGAACAGTAACAAAAACAAAAACTGAACTCTGTAAAATTATAATGGCCATACTTGGCCCCAAAGAAGAGACAGGAGATATATTTCCCTTCCTTCTTTGCAGGAGTCGGGGACTGTGGGCATGGAGCATTGAGTAGAATGTTGTACTTGGTTGATACTGTGATCAGTTACAAGTAACTGTTTTTCCCTTTTTCATTCTTTATTAATTGATGGATTTGGGATGAGGAGGACAGAAGGATATATTGGGAAATATCAATAAAAAAAGTAACTAAAATTTAAAAAAAAATTTGCAAGGAATTTTTGGGCTAAACTCTACATTTTGCTATCTGCTCCTAACCCAATAGTATTACAGTTGACTTTATATGAAAATTTAGAGCTGGGTCACAGCATGGTGATCCTAGTCATGGAGAAGGTACAGATCTATAACCCAGAGATATCATACAGCAAGTTTCTTATTTCCACAATAACAAACCCTGATGCCACAACATAGGATTATGCCTCCAAGGTATGGATCAAACACACTAGGAAGTGAAGATCCATAAATAAACAATGGTCTTATTTGTGTTCCATTCATATAAAACTATCTGTCATGAGAGCAAAAATAAATAAATATTAAATGTAGAAAATAGAACTCAATCAGATGAATTCCAACTTTCCCCCTCCCCAGACTAATCTGGGATATCACAGGCATATTGTTTAACATGTGGGATAGCCGATCTTTCAAATAAATTTTACATTTAATTAGTGCCATCTAAATGGTATATAAAGACAAACCAAAAAATAAATCACTGTCTGCCTTCCACTAGTTTTCTATATTTTGAGTGGATGAATGAATGAATGAAAAAGCATTTCATAAGTACTTATTTTGTATCAAGTGCTATGCTATGCACTGGGATGCAAACAGAAAAGCAAGCTATACTATACTCTCAAAGAGTTCATGCTCTAGATAGGGAAAAGGAACAAGCAGCCATTAAGCATTTATTATGTGCCAGGCACTGTTCTAGGAGCTTTACCAATATCCCAATTGATTCTCACAACAACCCTAGAAGGTAGGTACTGTTTTGCATCTATGATCAACAAATGAAAATACTGGGACACAAAAAAACGACCAACAAATACCTTTATTGTTGACTGTTCTGTTCTGACATTGACGTTGGCCAGTGCTGTTCAACAAGCTTAGTGGTAAGGTAAATGTATAAGGACCTCCTCTTCTCCCCACTCCAAAGTACCCCCCAAATGCTATGACTACTAGTTATCCCACCAGATCACATCACATTATTCATCATCTCTGCGGTTGCTTTGTAAAAATAATACTTTAATTGAGGAGAATAAAAGGAGAGGAATTTGTTTTTCAGACAATGAAGTAGCAAACAAAACCAGATAATGTATTGTGTCATGAATAATCTGTCCTTAGTGAAAAGAAGAAACAAGGAAGAAAACATTTTATTTCCCTTGGCATTTCTACATTGACACATTCTTTTTTGCTGTAATTCGTTTTTGAAATGATTCTGGCCTGTGATTTTGTAGGATGTAGATTTAAAACTGGAAGGAACATTAGAGATCAATGATTTCCAATTCCTTATTTTACAGAAAACAGTATTGAAGATTAGGGAGGTTAAATTATAGTCTATGGTCCCTGTCTGTCTGTGTTCATCCTTTGTTTTTGAAGAAGACCAAGACATCAGAGAAATGATGACATGACTTGCAATTGACTTTGTTTTGAATGAAGGAGGGCTGTTCAAGGTCATCAGCCTTACTTTCCCTGCCTGAGCCATCTGGATCCACTGACCAGATATTCATCAGGACGACTGGAAAAGGCCCAGTCTGCAAGGGTCTATTCAGATACTCAGACTGAGGTAACACCCATTCAGTGAATAAACCTCTTTAAGAAGTAATCGGGGGGGGGGGGGGGCAGAGCCAAGATGGCGGAGTAGAAACACTCACATTTGCTAGCTCCGAACCCACAGCCCATGGATTTCCTGTAAAAAGAACTCCTGACAAATTCTGGAACAGTGAAAGCTGCACAGAAACACAGTGAAGATTTCCATTGCAGAGAGCCCTGAAAAGCCAACCCCAGGGGTCCATCAAGCCCCGAATGGGAGCGGAGCCCTCCCCTCCCCCTGCCCTGGCCACACCACACTGAGAAGAGCGAGCAGACCCCAGCAGGCTTCAGGGACCATAATCTCTGGCGGCCGTGAAGGTCCCTCCACCCACAGACTCACAGGTCAGTGAGAGAGACAGGCTGAGAGGGAAGCGGGGTATCTCTGGAACTCAGACCCCCTCAGGAGGCAGCTGCTGCGGCAGAGGCAGAGGCAGCAGAGGCAGAGGTAGCTCAGCCAGAGGCTCCCAGAGCAGGCAGGAGCTCCACTGTAGCACCACTACAAAAGGTATCTGCATAAACCCCCTGAGGGAACTGGGCATGGGAGGCGGCCCTGCCCCCACCTGAGCACCAGCAGATAAGCTCCCATTGAATAGCAGTCAGGCCTGCCGCCAAAAGCCCTGAGGCTGGGGAGCAGCATTTGAATCTCAGACCCCAAGCACTAGCTGGGCAGATTTAGGCCAGGGGGTGGAGAGGACTCTCAGAAGTCAAGTAACTGGCTGGGAAAATGCCCAGAAAAGGGAAAAAAAATAAGACCATAGAAGGTTATTTTCTTGAGAAGATGATTCCACCA
>JAQQSK010008391.1:0-13529 GCA_028658325.1 Potorous gilbertii
GAGTTATTTTTTCTTAAATCTCAGGTAGAGGGCAGAGGGCAGACTTCAAGAATAACTTGCTTGTGACAGTTGACAGACTGATTTTTGAGGGGGAATGTGGATCATCTGCTGTCTAGAGATTTAAGGGAAAAAAAAGGTGAGTGGCTGTCTTTATTGAGATGACCAGAATGGAGGCAGGGGACTGGAAGAAATGACCTTTCCAGGACTTCTTTGGACCCAGATGGTAAGGAGGTAAAGGGGGTTAATTGGGTATGAGTGAGAGAATATACCCCCCTGGTGGCCAGTTGTCACCACTGCAATCCAGGTTTACCCCAGCTCAGTTACAGTTACTCCCTTCCTGGCCCTTAGGGTATACATGTGGTAGACAGTGGGTCTTTAACCCATTTTGAAGTGACTTAGATGAAAGCAAGTATTGTCCTCCTGAAGTGCTCATCTGAGGAGAAATAAGAAAGCTGGGGGAGAGAGTCAGAACCCCAAGATCTGGGACAACGATATAAATTAAGAAATAGAATTCAAGTTCTCAGCAAAGGACAGATAAACTATACAGCAATCACCACCACTACCATTTCATCACCATTTTCCTCCCCAGCCTCCCAATCACTATGCTAATCCTCCCCATCATCCTTCTCACCATCATCACAACAAAATGATTTTTGTTGTCACTGTTTCCCTCACTAACAGGAAAGGAATACAGGAGACAAAATGGGTATGTGGGGTAGAAGGAAAAGGACCTGGTAGTGGAGTCAACAGACTAGGATTTGGGTCATGAATCAGTTGCCAACACCAGCCTTGTCACCTTGGGGGAGCCCTCAAAACACTTTAGACCTCTGCTTTGTTATCTGTCAGAATGAGGGGCTTTCATTGAATGATCTCTGGTGTCCCTTCATCTCAAACATCTTACAAGCTGGTTTAAGGTCCCTTCTCACAAAAACTTTTTATGTTCCAACATTCTATGCTCCAGGAACCTCCCAACACTAGCAATATTTCTATGCTCTAAGTTGGCTTTTAGCTCCAATATTCAGTACTCAAGATTCCCTTCCAGCCCCAACATTCCGTGTTCTAAGTTCCCTTCCAACCCTGGCGTTCTATGCCCCAAGTTCCTTTCTAGACATGTCTATGACTTCTGTGAACCTCTAAGTTTACAGCTGCCCATGATGAACACAACCATGACCTCTGCCAATTCTTATGACCACCTAGGATGACAGAATCTCAGAATGTTTGGAGGTATCTGAGCGAGCATGTATCCAGCTTTCCACTTCTTCCATTTTACTGATGAAGGTATTTGCTCATTCAAGGTAAAATAAGTGACAGAGCTGGGACTTAATCCCAGCTATTCTGACTCCAAGTTCCTATTATACTGTAACAGTCATTTATTTCTTCATAAGTTTCATGCCCCTTGAGTTGGAGTCCCCAAAAGAGTCCTCTGCCCTCACACATTGGTAACTGACAATAGGTACAAGCAGTGGTAAAACCAAGGATCCTTGGTTCCAAGAAAACCTTATCGGGATTCTGACTCAGGCTCCCCCAGGGAAGAAGTAGATTTTCCCCTTGTCCCTTTAGCCCCAGCTCCTGAATGGTCTCCTCAGGGGTTATGTGATTTGGAGGGGGTGGGGTGGGAAGAAGAAGGGGTGCCTATAGAACATAGTTCTACAGAGACTCTGAGGAATGGTAGTATTGAACCAACAAAGTGTGTTCAAAAGTTGAATACTTTCTTACTCAAGGCGAAGGACCCAATTTCTAGGTGTGGGGATCAGACTAGCACAGCTTATAGCTGCTTGGAGAGTTACTCTATCGTAAGAGGCCATAGAGGCAGGGGAAAGGGAGGGGGGGAGCTATTCAAAGATACATCTAATCCAAGAAGCAAGAGAAAGGCATAATAACAAGCTGAATTGCTTCTCTCTCTTTCTCTCTCTCTCTCTCTCTCTCTCTCTCTCTCTCTCTCTCTCTTCTCTCTTTACTTTTTAAAGTAAAGCTTTCATACATACTCAAAAGTGTGCAATTATAT
Organism: Potorous gilbertii; assembly: GCA_028658325.1. Lineage (NCBI taxonomy): Eukaryota > Metazoa > Chordata > Mammalia > Diprotodontia > Potoroidae > Potorous > Potorous gilbertii. The sequence goes on from JAQQSK010008391.1 coordinate 2,006, forward strand.
GCAAATACATAGTCCAATGAATGTACATGTAGATAATCTGTGTAAGCAGAAATACACACATTTGCACAATAATTCATGCAAAGATTTGCAAATATCCAGGTATGCATATACAACACACACATATGTAAACATCTCTGTACACACACAAATGTGCATGTGCACATAGTGCAGATACACAAAGGTAAATATACATGAATACACAAATAATACAAATAAAAACAACTGATTTATATAGTGATTTGAGTTTTATGAAGCATTTTGCACAAAACACAAAAGCCTAGACTGTGTTCAACAGACCTGGATTTGAGTTCTCACTCAAAGAAGTAGAAATATTATAAGTCCCATTTTACAAATTAGGACACCGAGGCTCATGTAAACCATAGTATCATAGGTCTAGAGCTGGAAGAGACTGCAGAGGCCATCCAATCCAAACCTCTTTCCCACTTAACAGATGAGGAAACTGAGGCTCCTAAAAGTAAAGCAACTTGCCCATAGTAACATAGATAGTAAGTGTTGGGGCCAGGATTTGATCCCAAGTCTGCTCACTTGTTCATTCTTTTCCAGTCCAGTCTTCTTTTTGACTATACCTCTTTCTGTGCCTTAGTCTAGTCTTCTATAAAATAAGGGGTTAGATTTGATCTTGAAGGGTCTTTCCAACTCTAACATTCTATATATTCTAATGTTCTATATTCTAAGGTCTCTTCTAGCTCTCTGACATTCTGTGATTGTGTGAGAAGCCACAGAGTGATGCCCAAGGTGAAGCAAACAGGACTCCCCCCGCCCCCCTTTTCCATTGGGTCTGATAAACCTCCTCCCCCCTCCCTTTCCGGTTGGCTTTTCTCTCCCTGGGGCCCAGTTCGGGAGAGTGGAGCCTCAGACACACACAGAGCCCAGCTCTTTGCTAAAGCCATTGTTGCCTTTGGCAAAAGGCCCTACTTACAGGCTGAAGGCCAGGGCCTCTGTGAGTGGGGCTAGGACAATGGGACCGCCTAGGCCTACAGAAATTGCCCCAGTGCCTTTGCAAAGCCCCCCTTAGCCAGAAGCTGAGTGACAGCTGAATTGGGTGGGGGGGAGCACTCTGTGAGAGCCAGTGCCCCACCAGGCTGCCGAGAGATACCCGTTGTCTGCAGCCCCTGCACAGCTGCAGACACTGGGAGGTCCCTGGTTCTTTGCTCCCACCCCCCAGAAAGAAGTGCCTCCCACAGCCCTTCTGTCCAGCCCCCCTGCCCACTGGCTGGACCCTCCTGAAGGGTCCTGTCAACACTGATTGGGGAGCAGATGGGAAATAGGCAGGAGGAGACCTGTGACAGGGCTACACTGAATCAGTCTGAGCCTCTATCCCACCCCCATCCTCCTTCTACTCCACTTCTCCCCCCAGAATGTATCCTACTAAGCACAGATATCACGGTGAAAGGAACAGAGTACTGGACAGAGGGACAAAAAGACCTGGGTTGCAGTCCCAGCTCTCACGTTAACTTACTCGGTGACCTTGAATGAGTTATTTTCCCCTCTGGGGACTAAGCTCCCTGGTCTATAAAATAGAAAACATCATGGCACAATAGAGATCTGTCTTTGGGGTCAGGAAGATCCAGGTCCATGAGCTACCTCAGACACATACTGGCTATGTGACCCTGGTCTAGTCATTCTCAGAGACCCAGGCAATCCTCTAAAAACTATTATCTGCTGAGATGGGGTCAATCTGTATTAGCACAGGGAATTTCCTTATTGGGAGTTCCCTATACCAATGAAAAATGAAATCGAAGCTCCCATTTGAAAGAGGCAGACAGAGACAAAAAGAGAGGAAGAAAGATAAGGAGGGGAAGAGAGAGAGAAAGAGAGAGAGAGAGAGAAAGAGTTGAACTTATTAATTTATAATTTCTATTCCAATTGTCATATTCTAAGGTCCCTTTTAGTTCTGACATTCTATATCTCTATGACATTTCCCCTCAGTTTCTCTCAGTTTCCCTATCTGCATAATGAGGGGATTTGACCTCTCAAATTGCATAATTCTAAGCATAGCACTGGTGTATTTGTGAACTTGGAGCAGTGGGGAGGAGACTGAGAAGGGGAGATCTCAGAAATTGTGGTCTGAGCTAAGCCCTGAGCTCCATTGTCTGACCTGCTGTTATCCTTCCCTTATGGTACTTAGCACCTGTGACCTGAAACCTCGATGTTTCCAGCCATGGGACCCTCAATCAGTCCACTTAGACATGGTGACCTGTGCTACTGTTTCGCAAGAGACCCTGATTTGAGGAAGAGTGGGGAAATAGGGAGCAGGAGTCTCTCTTGACCATTTTTTACCTTTCAGCACAACCCCAGCCCTTCCATCAGCCTTTGGACACATTTCTCTCCCATCACAATCACTGAAATAGGGTTCCAGAACTGAGAGGCTGGTGATAATGTACAGGCTGTTTTCTGCACCAGAAAAAAAAACCTTCCCCCTTTGACCCAGCAATATCACTACTAGGACTGTATCCCCAAGAGATCACAAAAATGGGAAAGGGCCCCACATGTACAAAACTATTTATAGCAGCACTCTTTGTAGTTGCCAAAAACTGGAAATCAAGGGGATGCCCATCAATTGGGGAATGACTGAATAAATTATGGTATATGAATGTAATGGAGTACTATTGCGCCATAAGAAATGATGAACAAGAAGACTTCGGAGAGGCCTGGAAGGACTTATATGATCTGATGCTGAGCAAAAGGAGCAGAACTAGGAGAACTTTGTGCACAGCAATGACCACACTGTGTGAGAGTTTTTTCTGGTAGACTTGGAACTTCATAATAACGCAAGAACTTTAAAAAAAAAATAATTCCCAATGGTTTTCTAAGACTAAATGCCTTCCACAATCAGAGAAAGAACTATGGAATTTATCTGCAGAATGTAGCAGATCATGTTTGTATAAGTTTGTGTGTGTGTATTATATTTTGATTTGTTATATGACTTCTTCCATTTATTTTAGTTCATCTACACAACATGACTATAGTGTAAACTATATTTAAACATATAGTGTAAACATATTCAATAGGAAAGTATATGTAGATCCTATATAGAATTGTATGGCATCTAGGAGAGGGAGCGGGTTGGGGGCGGGTAGATGTGAGGGTAGAAATCTAAGTTTTCTGGTAGTGATTGTAGAACATTAAAAAATAAATTAATTAATTAAAAAGAAAAAGTAACTGCACGAACTAGAAAAAAAACCCTTCCATTTTATTGACAAATGTGTGTATTGTAGGATATATATGTCATGTGCATATATGATCTACATGTAGTACACATGCCTATGTCTTAACTGTAATAGTGGTAGAACATTTCTGCAGTACTTTTAAGAGTCACAAAATTATTTTCTCACAGCAGTCCCATGAGGCAGTAATAGAAATCGGTTTATCCCCATTCTACAGAGGGAGAAACTGAGACCTTGAAGGTAAAGTGACTTAGATTCACAAATTCATAGACTTGACTTGAATCATATAGTGAATAAATGTCAGAGGTAGCATTTAACTCAGGTGTCCTAAAGTTTGTGTATATTTTGTATGTGGATATGTGCCATGTCATGAATGACAACATGTGTGTGGCCATTGAGCCTACCATAAGGTTAAAAGTTGCTATTTTCTCATATGAAAGTGTTGTGGGCTCTGTGTCATGGTTGTGTGTATCGTGGGGTGTGTGTGTGTATGTGTATGTGTTATGATATATGTGCATGTTAAAGGAAATTAGATCTGAGGAGTTTTTGAAGGGAGAAAATAAAACTATTATTTGTTTTCAGAAGGGGGCAGGAGAGAGCCTGAATTTCATTCTTATTACTATATTCAGGTGTTTGGATGGTTCCCTGAAATTTAATATTGCTTTTAAAATCTACATACACATGCTATACAAGTACACACATATGTACAATACATACATACAGCCGAAGCAGGATCTCTGTCTGCATGTCATGCACCCTGGTCAAATGTCACATGTCCTGTTGTCCACACTCAGTAGATGTTTTCCTCATCACCCCATTCTCTTTCCCAGGAGCCTTCAAGGTTTCACACCCCCACCCCCACCCACACCCAAGGAGATATTCCCACTGCTTAGGACCAGCAACCAGCCTCAGGAGAGACACCACCTGTCTGGCTCATGTCTCGGGGATTTCTCCCCTTTTCCAACAATGCCTGGATTTGGCTGCATCAGCCTGGAGATTAGCCCCAGGAGAGATGGGGAGCAGGTGGCAGACCAGGGCCCGCTGTTGACAAGGCAGCAAGGATGTCTGACCTAACTCGAGTACCAAGTGAGTCTCATTCCCCCTTCCCTGCTCTCTAACCTGTAGCAAGCATCAGTCTTCTGTCTTCAGCACAGCAGCTGACTGTGAGCTGATCACAGCTTATGTCCCCTCAGTGGCCTGAGGTAATTTCTGTGGGCAGTATCATAAGATTTGGAGTCAGAGAAACCTGGTTTGTATGCAAACTCTTTTATCCACAAGACACTTAACTTTTATCCTGGCCTTAGTGTTCTCATTTGTCAAATGAAGAGGTTAGATTAAATTATCTCTAAGATCTCGTCTAGCTCTGAATCCTACGCAATCACCCTGGACATGGAGTCAGGACACATGGTTTTGCCACTAACTGTAAGGTTAATGATGCTACCACTTCCTATGGCTTCAATCACTTTGTCTGTAAATTGGGGATAATACCACACTTTCCTGAACTCAGGAAACTAGATCAGATGATTTAAGGTTCTTTCTTAGGCTGGCTCCTTAGCACTGATTGATTTAACCAACTTCAAGTTCATCAAATTGCTTTTATTGGTGGAAAGGGCATCAGCACTAAAGATCTTGTAGCTACAAGCTTTCCCCACCTTTTCTGACACTGGCTGAGTCTTTGAGGACAGCAGAAGGGAGATAAGGGACCCTCAGACATGTGGTTGTAGGCCAGAGGGCCCTGCTGGACCTGGCCATCAGATGAACAGAGCCACCACTAGATGGGGGTGTCAGAGTCAGAACCAAAGCTCCCACTGGCCCTTCCTGAGGAATATTCTGAAACAAGTTAGAAAACAAGGTCAGAAGCAACAGTAATAAGTAAGAAACATAAGGCCTAACGATAGAATGCTAGAACTGGAAAATCTTAGAATATAAAATGTTAGAACTGGAAAGGACTTTAGAACATCAAAGGATAGGGTTTGTGTTCTAAGCAAAACACCTTAGAACATAAAATGTTAGAGCATGGAGCGTTGGAACATAGGCCTTACTACTACCACTACTAATGATAACTAGTATTTATGTAGTGCTTTAAGTTTTGTGAAGTACAAATATTTATCTCATTTTAACTTTGCAATAATCTTGGGAGGTGGGTGCTAATATCATCCCCGTTTTATAGATGAGGAAAGTGAGGCAGACAGAGGTTAAATGACTTGCTTGTCACACAGCTAGTAAGTATCAAAGGGTAGATTTGAACTTGGGTCTTCCTGACTCCAGGTCCAGCATCCTAAGGACTGAGTTACCAGTTGCATCTAGAAATTGGAAGGAACTTAGAACACAGAATATTAGAAGATAACCTATCACACATGAGAGCTGGAGGTGACTTTGGATAGCATCACCTAGGCCAGTCTCCTCATTTTACAGATGAGGAAAATAAGTCCCTGAGAGTTACCTCAGGTCACAGAGTAGGACTGGCTGGGGTGAAGAAGAGAGGAGCAGGGATTGCCATCACAGAACTAGCGCCATGTTCATATTTTGTATTTAATTATCAATGTTTCTGTGATTTCCCCTCAGTAGAAAGGAAACTCTTTGTGGATAGGGATTGTTTCTTTTCTATCTTTGTACCCTCAATTCTAAGCACAATGCCCGATACATGGTAGGCACTTAATTAATGTCTGGTGAGTGTGTGTGTGTGTCCTTCGTTGCCAAAGAGGACCATGCCATCAGAGAAATGATGACATGATTTACACTTGACTTTGAGTGAGGGAGGGTTGTGCAAGATCACCAGCCTCACTTCTCCTCCAGATCATCTGAATCCAGTGACCAGATATTCATCAGGATGCCTGGAGATGACCCAGGATGAGACAGTTGGGGTCACACAGCTAGTGAGTGTCAAGTGTTTGAGGTGAGATTGAACTCAGGTCCTCCTGACTCCTGCACTGATGCTCTATCCACTGCACCACCTAGCAGCCCCTTCTGGTGGGTGAATGAATGAATGACTTGCATCTACTTGAACCTGCTACCTCCTCTCCTTCCTCTTTATCCTCCTACTCCCCCTCCCAGGGATCTACTTAACAAGTCCCCAAGGTTCTAATACTGGTTGTTTGATCTGGTAATTTCACTCATACTGAAGCGTTAAGGGACTGAATTATTACGGGAAATCTGCATTTTTAAGGTAATACCAAAGGAGGGAAGTTCTAAAGATGGGATTTGGGGCATTGTGGCGCTCATATAGCAAGATTTGAGAGCAAAGAAGACTTCTCCAGGCCCCTTACTGTATGGGTAAGGTCAGCTTGGTTGAGGCATATTCTCCAGACCTCAGTTAGAGAAAAGTTTGATGCCTAATCAACTTAATTTACTCCTGTTAGCTTTTTGAGGCAGTCAGGCAGCACAGTAGCTAGTAGACTTGGAGTCAAGAAGGCCTGGGTTCAAATCCTGGCTCAGATGCTTCTTAGTTGTATGTCCCCAGGTAAGTCATTTAACCTCTCTTAGACTCAATTACTTCATCTATAAAATGAAAGAGTTTGACTTGATGACCTCTGACGTTCCTTCCAAGTTTAAAATCTATAATCCTATAGTGACTGAGCCCAAGTTCTAACGAGAATATCTAGATAGCAAGTTTTCTGACTCTTCCCACTAAACTGTGCTAGTCTGATGCTTTTCTCTGGGGGTCCCAGGCTCCAGAGGAGGATGCTCCACACTGTCTGAGCCCCTGAAAACTCTTGGATCCCTTGGAGAACCTGGGAGTGCAATGCCCCCTGCCTGGCAGGGGCTCACAACTCAACATCTTATCTCCCCATTCCTTTGGCAGAGAAACAAATTGGACCAAGTACCTGGGAGGAGAATAGAAAGCGATGGTTGTGCCCAAAGTTGCACAGTGATCCTGGTGAGTGAAAAATAGGTAAGAAAGAGGGCTTCATTTTTCAGACCTGTGATCAGGTTTATTATAGATGGTATGACGGAAGATACGCTAGCTCTGAAGTCACAGGTTCAAATCCTACTTCTGATGTTCACTATCCATGAGACCTTAGGCAAATCACTTAACCTTGGTAGGCTTCAGATTCCTCATCTGTAAAAGGAGGGGCACTGGAGTAGATGGTCCCTGAGGGCTTATATATTTATTGTAGGAATATTAATCTTGGAAAATGTCAGTCTTGAAAGTGTAGTGAGCAAATGACTGAAAAAGCATTTATTAAGTGAGGTGCTATGTTAAGCTGTAGGAATACTAATACAAGCCGACAAGACTATCCCTACCCTCAAGAAGCTTATATTCTAACACAAAGACAACGTGTTCTCAGTGAAGAGCCAGTCTTCAGAAACTGTGAAGTTCAGAGAATGGTCAGTCTTGGTGAACGGTGAGTGGCTTTTTGATAAGAGTCAGTTTGGAAGAACAGTCCATCTAGAAGAGTTCATCTTAGAGAGCAAACAGTCGTTCTTTCAGAATGGGTGGACTCCAAGAACCTGAACTCACAGGACTGACCCTACATCTCCCAGGACATTTTTCCCCTCTCTTGGGGACCTATTAGCAGATTGGCTGAGCAGCTCTCTCCAGTGGGGAGACCAAGCTTATCAGAGGAGGGAGGAGAGGCTAGATGCTGTGTTATTATCTCCCGGCTCATTAGGTTGGATGTCACCACACTCACTACCATAAAACTGTCTAATGGGGAAATTACTTGAGGACCATAAAAATTAATGGCAGCTTCTAGGACTCTCACAGAGATTTATTTTGGCCAGCCTACATCACTTGGAAGGGGTGGGGGAAGCTTTCTAGCTCAAAGGAGAAGAGGCGGGCTGAATCTCCTCCTTCTAGCTCTGTAAAGCTATGACTGGCTAGTCTCTATCAAGTAGGGACTGAAACCTGAAGGGCTACAGTAGGGATGAGGCAGGACTCTGGGAAATAACCCCCCACAGAGCTCATCTGTAAATACCCACTCATCCCAAAGAAGGCAATAGGAGAACCCCATCAAAAGCTCATCTCCAAACCCCAATTAACCACAGACAAAGAGGTCAGGCAGGGGCTCATAGCTCAACATCTGACTCTTAACTCTGTTGACAGAAACAAATTAGAACATGTTTCTAGAGAGAGAATGGGAGAAGGGGATTCTTGTACAAGGGAGGTCTGTCTTCCCATAAGGCTTTGCTTCATCTTTTTTCTACCACTCACACACATTCATGTGTGCACTCTACACATACATACTCATACTCATGCAAACACACAGACACACACACATACCTACCTTTCAGGGATCTTGCATGACCCCACCCTCTTGCCTCACTTTATATTTGGAGTATTATTCCATGGACACATAAGGACATTGAGTAGATGCTTTCAAAGAACTAAACTCCTCATTCAGAATGGGCAGGGACCTCAGTGCTTTCAAGGATAAGTCTGAGGATGAGGTTTAGGGAGAGTCATGTGTATAACATTATCTAGGTTTCTGGGATCCATATCTATAGACTGTTTAGAGCAGAAAGGAACCTTAAAGATTATCTTGTCCAACCTCCTCATGTAAGAGATGAGGAAACCAAGGCTGGCCTAAGGTCACAAATCTAATAAGTAGATCTCCCTCTTGTATGTAAAGGATTCATCCAGCAAGGATTGGATGAGAGGCCTCACTGTTCTCCTGTAATGATGGCAGAAGTCAAGGCATAGTGTCGACCAATTCTTTTCCCCACTTAAGAACTATCCCTAGCCCTACTGTATCAATCAGAGCAATAAGGTAGGATCAGCTGGAAGGGACTTTATAGCTCATGTAGTCCAACTCATTCATTTTGCAGTTCAGGAAACTGAGGCTGAGAGGATAAGTGACTTGTCTAAGGTCCAGTAGTAAATGGTAGAACTGAGATTTACACCCAGGTTTACTACCAGCTATGGATTGCCAGAAGCTGGTATCTCACTTCTTTGATTATCCAGGCCCAAACCAACCCATTCTGTTACATGCCTTAGAAGAATATATGATGGTGCACATGCCTGGCATGTAGTAGGTATGTAGTAAATTTTTATTGAATTGGAATTGATTGGATTGAATCAGTTTCCCAGAGTGAGTAAAGCCAATGTGGTACAGTAGAGAGATACCTGGAAGCAGAAAGACTGAGTCAAATCCTGGATCCTCTACCAACTTGCTGTGTAATATCGGATCCTTCTCTCTAAACCTTGGTTTCCTCTTCTGTAAAATGGAAATAATAATACACTTGCCTCTAAAGCACATAAGCTATAACCCATACTTGGCCATGCTCGCTGGAGAACTCTATCTCCACTCTTGGATTTCCACCAGACCTCCCACCCTACCCAAGGCCTCTAGTCATATTTCCCTAACTGTGCTCCCACTGCTTTATTGTCTTCTAGCCCCTAACTCTACCATGTTGTCAGACAGACCCTCAGGGTAAGATTTCTTCCCCTGTATGTGGCTGGCACAGGATGAATTCCTGAAGCTGGAGTGGGTCCCCCAGGCTCTGTCTGGATCTGCAGGTGGGACAGGCCCTCTCACATACCCAGATTGCATAAGCACTTCTGCCCTTAGTTGGTGAGGGGGCCAAGGGAGGTTAGTTCCCTAACCAGAAGGGGAGGGTATAGCCCAAACAGCTTCGGGGAAGGGAGCTGAGCCCCAGAGAATCAGAAGCAGCATCCAAGGACAGGAGAAATGTAACATTTTAAGATGGGAAGGAATTAGAAGGCCTTCTAATCTAACCCCTTCATTTTTCAAATGAGGAAACTGAGGCCCAGAGAAGTCAAGAGATTTGGCCCATGGTCACACAGTTAATTAGTGACAGATCTAGGATTCAAAGAGCACTAGATCCAGAAAAAACAACAACAACGAAGCATGAGAGCGCATCCTGGCTCAGCTTCCTACTCCCTGGGTGTCCTTTAGATAAGATATTCGCTCCTCGGGGTCTCTATTTCCTCAGCTAGAAAATGAGGCTTTGATTAGATAATCTATAAGGTTCTGTCCATCTTCACCAGTCTAAAAGTCCACCACCTCCAGATCTAGGGTTCTTTCCCCTCTACCACACTTCTGCTGATTCCAAGGCAATCTCCCCTTTCCTTTCTTTTCTCTTCTCCTTTCCCCTTCGGGCTCCTTGTCTCCCTCACCAATTCCCCTTCTAGCTTTCTTACTCTCTTTCCTCTTCTTTTCCTCTTCTGTCTTCCCTCCTCCTCTCATTCTTCTCTATATCTTTTCCCTTCTCTAGCCACCCTCTCTCTTCTTCCTCCTCTCCCGCCCATTTCTTTTTTGTTGATGTTTCCTTCTCTCTCCTTTTGTATATAGATGTTTCTCTCTGTTCTTGTTCTGCTTTTCTCTTTCTCCTTTATTATGCCTCTCTCCTATTCCTCTCATACTCCTCTCTTCTCTTTTTCCTTCTCCTTCTCTCCTTTCCCTTTCTCCTTTTCTTTCTCCATCCCTCTAACTCCCTTTATTTTCTTTCTCAGCCTCTCTCATGCATGCACGTGTGCACCCCCCTACACCCTTCCCTTCCTCTGTTCTTTCCTCCCTTTTCTCTTCCTCATTCTTCTGCACCTTTGACTACTAGATCCTGAACATCTCTGTTGTAAATAATTGGATTACCCTATTGGGATCAACAGCAAAGAGGTTCTGAAAAGGGAACTTGAGGAGAAATATGTTTAAGGGTGGGTGTGAAAGTAGGCAGGTGTGTTCGGCAGGTATCTCTTCTCTGCTGGAGAACATTCCATCAGACTCCTTTCTAGAGCCTTGCTCCCAAGGACTCCCAAGTTACATTGCCCCCTTCAAATGGAATCCGTGGAAATAGCCTTGTATCCACAGGATGAAATCTTCCCTTCCTATCCTCAAAGGGGCCCAGATACCTGGGAGGAGCATTTTCCTCACTGAGGAACTTCCACAGCTCCAGCCATTGAGAAATACATTCATCTTGAACCTCGCCAGTTTAGACTCTGCCAGGACTTAACCTGGGCTTGACTGAAGATTGTGAAAGATGGGGAAAAGAAAATATATACATTAACACAGATGAACAGTGAAAGTAAGATGGCAGGTAGGATGTTGGCCTGGGTGGTGTTGGTGCTTTTTAAAGAGGCAAAAAAGTGTGGGGTGAAGAGTATTGCCCTAGGAGTCAGAAGACAGGAAGGAGCCCCAGGGCCAGCACTGCCACTCACTTTCTGAATTCTGACAAATCATTTTAATGCTCAGGACTTCTGTTTCCTCATGTGTAAAATGAAGTAGTTGAACTAGATACTCTCTAAGGACCCTGCTGGTGCTAACATTTGGTGATCCCATGATCCTTCCAGATGTAATATTCTAGGATCATATGATTTTGGCTTAAAACTTGATCAATGAAGCTAAAAAGCTATTCCCCAAAGGTCAAATCCCCCAAAG
>JAQQSK010008392.1:0-13529 GCA_028658325.1 Potorous gilbertii
AAATAAACTGGCTTTTACAAGGGATATTCAACAATGGGTTACATATTTAGCATCTCATAATTAATTGGGAAATATGAAGAATATGTGATCCAATTGTACTTACTGTTAATGATGAAAAAACATTTTGTTAAGTAGAATAAAGGGCCTTATTGGCCCTTTTAGAATAGAATGTCTCCTCTCCATGCACCAATATCACTCAGGATTTCCTGAAAGATTTAATAAAAACAATAACACTACTCAGTGAGCCTAAGATAATCGATATCAGGTAAAGTTTAAAACAGCAGATGTATACTTGCCAAAGGCATTCACCACTTTGATAGAGGAAATCCAGAGCAGAAACTAAGCATGGAGGAATTTCTTGTAGATGGAATTATGTTGTTTCCATCAAGCTCAAAAATATCGCAAAATATCTTGGTAGAGATATATGATCACTCATAGGAGATTAGTCTATCCATCTACACAGGAAAAACCAAATGGCTAATGTCTATTGCCCAAATTTCGACATGCATCTGAATGGAAATTCCATGGAGCTTGTGCAACAATGTGTATATATGTGAGTCAAGCATTACATAGGGATAATGAGTTTGATCCAGATTTGAAAAGGAAAAAGAAAGATGGCTGGATTATTTGGGGGACATTATAAAGTTCTTTTGTTGATTTTTAAGCTTCCCATAAAAACAAAGGCTCATCTTTTCAATACATTTTACCAGTGTTGCTATTTGGCAGCAAGAGTTGGAACACCAAAGAACTAAAGATGAACATGACACAGAGGGCAATGGAAAGATGCAAAGCACATTGGAGCAGGATGCCATGTTCACAAAGGATGAGCACTCAAGTAGAATAGGAGCAAAGTATGTCATCAAGGAATGGTACAGCAAGAAGAAAAAAATGTGCTGGTCTTATGTCAAAGCTAAGGAAGGATTTGTGGACAGCCAACATATTCTCTTCCCTTGCAATGTTGGTAAAAACAAGGAAGACCTTTTTGGTATCTTGGGTAGACCCTCATGGTGAACTTTTGGGAGAACATGGACAACACATGCCCAGTATGAACAGGCATGGAGGAGCTGGGATCTGTGTTGTTGAAAGGTACTCTTGAAGCAATGAGGTTGCAGACCCATTGGAGCATTAGAATTATCATGGTATATCTTGGGTTTCCAAAGTCAGATCTGGCAGAATGCAAGTTCTAGCAGCTTCTACCAAGGCAATGTTTTGAATATGGACTAAGGATCAGTCTAACTAACTTTGGGGAGGCTTATGATCTGGTTTATTACTGGCTGAGAAAGTATTTTGGCCACTACAATATGCTAAATGTCTCATAAGGCATAGAGGCATTGTGATCCACATCGGTAGGGATTTTAGTGTACTAGAGACAGTCTGGAACTTAATTATCTTTATGTCTTTACTATGCATCCTTATTATGCAGTCTGTAGTGAATGTAGCAGGTATGCCAAAACATCTTAGTTAAATGAATTAATATTGAATTTTCATAACTGTTAAACGTCTTTGTTTCTGAGCTCCTGTTGCACCCACCCATACCCATAAAATTGGGCAGACCACTTGTGAAGGAGGTATGGAACAACATGGATAAGGGTTGTATAAGATGCAAGGAGATGGATGGGTTGAAAAATACATCATGGAAGAGAATGCTAGAGGAACACAAATTTAGAATTGGAAGGTACTGTAAAGGTCCTTGGGTCCAACCTCATTATATTACACATGAGGAAAATGTGATTCAGAGTGATAAAGTTACTTGCTCATGGACACATAAGTGCCCTTGGCCAAATCAAGGTTATCCTGCTTTCAAGTTTAACACTTTATCCTACTACAGCAGACTGACTGCTCTACTTGGATGGAATCCCAAATTCACCAAAATTTCATTGAATGAATATTTTTGTTTTCCATATTTTTATTGACCTCTTGGGAGGATGTCACACTAAAATTGTTTTGTGGATGGTCAACATGTACTATTGTATAAGGCTGTCATGTTGTGTGTATATGTATGTAGTTAATGACATATATGAGAAATATGCTTTGATAACATTTTATTTTTCTACAATAGGCAACATTCCTGTTTTTGAAGTGATTCAATTCTGAAACAGTAAAATATCCACATCTGACAAATGAGGGCCACATCCTTTTTATTAATTCTTGTAACTTTATAGTAAAGAAATGTAATTAAAAGAATAAAACAGTCTTACATTTTATCTATAGAAGGAATGTTTTATTCTTCCTTATTAGGGAAGAGATTTTCAAATGAACAGATGGACTGGTTTCATAAACAACTTGAAGATCAAGACCAGTAATATATTTTAAAAATATAGAAAAATACCCATTTGCTATGGCATGATACTGTAAGCTAAGAAACACTCTTCATCAATTCAAGAGGAGAGGTCACATAAAATTACTGAAATACATAAATTGAAGGCATTCTTTTTGCTTATCATTCTACATTTCAAATGACTTCTGGGTAATGATCCTTGCAAATGTTTATTCACAAGCAGAAGTACAAAATCTGTGTAGGTGTAAAAAAAAAACATTAAAAACCCAATTTACTTAAAATGTATTATTGGTATGGAAGGTGGTGGTTAGTTTTTCTTTCTAATTTGAAGCTAAATCCAAATAACGTCCTTGGTGAACACTAAAGTCAATTTTACTCAGTGTACTCACAATGCCTTCAATTTTATGACTTTTCTTGCCATCCAACTTGTTATTTTGCAAAGTATATTTAAGAATAATGTTTTTCCCATTCATTCTTCCTAGGAAACATTAAACCCATCTATTACCAATGACTCCTACCAGTTTAAACAGGATTTTGAAACTAGAACTTTTTCTAGGGCACGAAGAAGCCAGTAATCTCACCTAGAAGGCAATTTATAGCTCACTTAAGTGACCTCAGCATGAGCCACATTTTCAAAGGGAAAAAAATGGCACCCACATCCATGGGCTCAGCCTTCAGCAACCACGTTTTTTCATTCCCAATGAATTGCAGACATGACTTTTTTGTTGAAGATTCACTTTGGAAAGAATGTTTTTAGTATATTCTTCTACCTTTTACTCTTAGATTGTATCAACTTGGAATACCAATACATGCTAATAAGAAAATGCATATTTTAGGATGAATATATGCATTTGAATACAACCTCAAAATATTTATATTTGTGTAGATGCAAGGGTTTTGAATTTACCCTTCCAGAGCCATTGCTGATTAAAAAGTCATTTGAAAAATCTCTCCAAATAATCTTTCCCTCGCTCCCCCCTCCCAATCTGTATGGGATTTTACTTTTCTTTTTTTTCAAAATTGCATGGGCTTTTAAAAAAAAGAATATGAATACTAAATTTTCCCTAGACTTGGGAAGAACTAAATTTTCCTCCAACTGGTTGTAGAATCCTTGTTTTCTCCTTGTTTCCAAGGAAGGAACTGCTGGGAAAATCTTCAAACACTCTAAACTTTCAAAAGAGTTCTTATTGTTCTAAAGTGGAATCTCAAACTGGGTTGATGTTATTACTAGTGAGTTAGCAATGTCAGATTTTGCACATACACTGATAGATGAATAGTGTGCATTATTAAGTGGGTTCTCTGATCCAATAAGAAACAAATTTCCCTACATGATCATCTTACCATTGCAAGGTAATTCATCAAATGTGCCCTCTGTATAAGGCTCTATGCTTGACACCATTCAAATAAATATCTCTCCCACTTTCCCTCCCTCCAAATAGTAATTCCTGTCCTCAAGGAACTTACTTATATTTTATTTGGAGAGTGCAAATTATACAGATAAGTAAATACAGATATATACAAAGTCATTTAAAGAGGGAAAGAATATTAACTATGGACTGCACCAGGAAAAGTAGAGATACTTGAAATGAGCTTTGAAGGAATTCCAAGAGGTAAAGAGGGAGATAATTCTAAAGGGCAGTTTGTGCAAAGGCATGGGTAAGGATATGAAATTTTGTGTATAGTAAATGCTAGCAAGACAATTTGAATGGAAGAAAGAGTGCCTGAAGGGAAGTAATTTTAAATAAGACCATAAAAGATAGGTAGTAGTCATATTATGGAGAGTTCTAATGTCTGCATCGGAAATTTTATATTATATCTTGCAGGCAACAGAGAGCATCCCTGCAAAATTTTGAGAGGGGAAATGATTTAGTTAGATATGAGTTTTTAAAATATCACTTTCATTGCTTTGGGTAGAATGCATTGGAAAGGAGAGTGCAATTATGGAGATAAATTAGTAGACCATTATAATATTTCAAATGGGAGGTGATGAGCTCCCAAAATGATAAGGGAATAGATGTAAGAATTAGAATGAATAAGAGAAGGCAACTGAGGAGGATTTGGGGAAGGGGGTGAGAGTTGGTGTGTCAAGGATGGCACCAAGATTGGATATATGGGTAATAGGAATGATATTGATACTATCGGTAGGAAAATGGAAATTTGGAGGAAGGATGTGTTTAGGGGAAAGTAAAATGAGTTTTGTTTGAGACAGGAGATGCCTATTGGACATCCAAAGGGAGATGTCAAGTAGGTGGCACAGCGGAGCAAGTACTGTTCTGGATTGCAAAGAACTGAGTTCAAATACAATCTTACACTATAAAAAGAAAATCAAGAGTAATTGCTTTGATGTATTTTTAGATTGCAGGATTAAACATTAATTTTTAAGGAAAAGACAGTCATAACAGCTAAGCCAGACTAGCATAGTGTGTTAAGTCTATGTTACCTCTATCATTCAGTAGCAAATAATTTAGAGTAAGACATCTATCTTTGTAGAAATAAAATAATTACAGGATTGCAAGACTTTTTTAAAGGCTAAATTCTGTTTCCTATCAACTGGAGAAAGTGAGGTTGACTAAAGGCTAAGTTCCCTCTTTCCAGACTTAGTGGATAAGTTCCCTTTTTTCTTGAGCTAGAGGTTAAGTCTAAATTTAGTAATGGAATCTTCTAAGGTTGGCAGCTGGAAGATGGGGGTAGTATCTGTTACCTACAGACCACATGTTTCCTTTTTTCCTGTAAGCTTTCTAGTTACAAAAGGCATCACTTGTAGGGCAAGAACTTCTGGTATAATCTTACTTTGACAGCTAAATATTGCCAACAGTATGAATGTGAGTGGAGAAAATCTGGGAGAAACAAACTAGTCAGATGATCTGTCTTGTCCAATTGAATTATATTAAAATAAGTTTCCTACATTTTTATTCTTTTTTTTATCATAAAAATAAACTCTGGAAATCACTTGTCATGAAATACTGAGGAATTAGTTGACCTGATTTGATGATAACTTGATATCTTCACTATTGTATCATCTTCACTCAAAAAAATAAGCCCCCATTTTTTTTCTTGTTTCAGATTATGATCAAGTCACTTTAAAAGAGAAACCTCTTTTTGCCTCAGTTTCCCCATTTGTAAAATGGGGATGATAACAGCACCTACCTCTCAGGATTGTTGTGAGGATCAGATGAGATAATAGTTGAAAAGTGCCTGACTCACAGCAGGTCCTGTGTAAATGGTAGCCATGACAATAATGTCCTTCAGTTACTGGGTAAGACAGAACTAGAATTTACATTTAGAAGTATTTGGATTTAGAGCACTGAAATAATAATTGGACCCACGAGAGTCAATGAGAGAGATTATACAGAGACAAGAAAAGAGGACCCACCACAAAACCATGGGGGACACGCATTCTTCATGAATGGGAGAAGAGTGATTATCCAGCAAAGGGAGCTGAAAAGGAAAGATCAGGAGAGTGGAAAGAGAAAGAAGAAAAGTGGTGTTCTTTTCCAGTCCTTCTTAATCTTAGTACTTTCCCTCTGAGATTATCTTAAATTTATCCCGTATATATCTTGTTTGTACATAGTAGTTTCATGTGGTCTCCCCTATCAGACTAAATTCCTTGTGAGCAGGGACTATTTTTCTCTCCATTTCTTTGTATCTCCAACAGTTAGCACAGTGCTTGGAACACAGCAGGTGATTAATATTGCTTCTTGATCTGACTAGTGTCACCAAAAACAAAAGAGGAGAAAGTATCTAGGTGAAGCAGTGTAATCAATAGTATTAGAAGCATCAGAAAGGATAGGTATAGCATGGTATGAGAAAAGACTATCTGATTTCTTACTAAGACATAATATTGTTAACCTTGGAGATAGACAATAAGTGGTAATATCATAACTCAGATGACAAGGGATTGAGAAGATGGTAGAAGGTGTTCCAATGGAGGCAAGCAATGTTGAAGTCTCTTTCTTCGAATTTGGCTACAAAAGGGGAGAAGATCAAGTTGGATAGTTTGAGGGGATAAGAGAAACAAATAAGGTCTTACTTTTTTTGTCCTTTGAGGACAGAGAAGATATGCACAGATGTGCAGGGGAAGAAAAATGACCTCTGATAAGGAGAGATTGAAGAAAGGAGAAAAAGATGCCATGATTGACTGGTGAAGTTCTCAAAGGAACCCAGGAAGGATGAGATCAAGAGTACATTGTTGACCTAGAAAAGGGAAGGGTCACCATCTCATCAGAAACTAAAGAAAAAGAGTAGAAAGTAGGGGATTAAGAAGAGGACTTTTGAGTAGTGGAATAGGTAAGGTGAGGAGTTCATATAATTTTTATACATCCAAACTATAAAAACAAACAAAATCTTACTAACGTTTCCTAGGCAAATGTATGAAATCTGATCCACATTAAATGTCAACATGAAACACCTCAGGGCACATAGATCCTAAGAACCATTTTCTAAACATACCGAATATAAAATGACTTTATAAACCAAACTCAGGTAGAATACTCATATTCCATCTGTCGGGTTTATTCTATAGTTGATTTGTTAAAAGTCTTCCAAATAATCTGTCCCAGTAAGTGTTTAACAAAGTATACATCTGACTACAGAAAGTTGATTGTTTGACATCTGGAATTTGCAGACTTTGGTCCTTTATTTTTTAAACTGACGAATTTATAAGATTTTCTAAGTAAAGCATACCCTGAACAGGATTCAGACAAACAATGACAATTTTTAGCTAGACCCTTCAAAGCGCCTTAAATAACTACATAGAATAACTTGGCTGGATGCCCTGCTGATGAGCAATCTAGTCTGGCTAATCAAAGGCTACGAAATTGGTCTAGGGATCGCAAGCTCAGAAATCCTCTAGTTTAACCCCCTTATTTCACAGCTGAGGAAATTGAGCCTTAGAGTGACCAAGCTCGAATAGGTATAGTAAGCAGTACAGCCGGAATTTAATCAATGTTTTTTACCCGCTGCACCTAACTGCACATACTAGGTGAGATCACAACTGTAACGAGGCTAATTCCTACTCCATGAAGGAGGGAAGAAGAGAATTTACATTTATATGGCTCCTATTGCATACCAGGCACTGGTCTAAGCACCTACAAATTTGTCTTTTATCCTCATAACAAGCCTGTGACAGTAGGTGCTACTATCATCCCCATTTTACATTTCATGAAACTGACTCAAACAGAGGTTAAATGACTCTTCCAGGTTCATGTAGCAAAATCAGTGTCTGAGGCTGGATTTGAACTTGGGTCTTCTCAACTGCAGGCCCAGAGCTCAATCTAATGCACTGCTTCACTTCCTTCTAAAGGCATTCTAAGTCATTCGGACCCTTGGATGCCAACAGGCAACTGCCCTTGTGTTCTATTGTTTCCTTTGTCGGTAATGACCTAATTAGAATGGATTTAAAGTCCAATCCTTTTGACAGCAGATTTCAGTGTAAACAGAGATAACCTAAGGCTTACTATTACTTAACAGCTGAGTTAAGGTGAAGAGTTGAGAGGCCTCGGATAATTTAAACCAACATTTCACTTTCACCTAAAGGAAAAAAGACAAGTTCCTTCACTCTCTTTTTAAACTGGCCGGCCTGGTATAAAACTACACTTTCTGCCCCTTTATAAAGATCTAAATGCTTTACCAAAATGGTGTGTTCAAATAACGTTTTGGACTAGTTTTTAAGGATAGTAGTGTATCTCGTAGTTTCACCACATCTCTCTGTCCATCGGTGTGCTGTTCTGAATAAAGCAGGGTGTTCTTAACCTTAACCTTAACCTTAACCTTAACCTCCCCTTTGGCAGTCTGATGAAGTCTGTGGACCCCTTCACACAACAAAGGTTTTAAATACCTAAAATTACAAAGAATATCAATATTATTAAATTATGACTGTAAAAACGTACAAGAAGAACAAGAAGAAAATCTATCCTAGGTTAAGAATGTCTGAGCTAAAGAGAATGTGACTTCTCCCAGGGCCTGGCTAATTCCTTTCTCTTCAGTGCATTCCTCCCCAAACCACCCTTTCACAAGCACTCTTTGATTCTACCAATAAAATGGATCCACCAATAATGTGTGAGCCATGTCTAGGTCCCTCTACACCTTGATTCCCACCATAGTCCACACTATTCCATTTCATAAAAACTCTGTATTCCAAACGGAATTATTACATATCGTCTAAATTCAATATTCTGTCTTAATCAGCAAGCATTTTTTAAGTAGCTACTCTATTCTGGCTCTATGCTTATTGCTAGAGCTGCCAAGGCAGGCAAAAATCTAAAAATAAGCTCTCCTGGTCCTCAAGGAGCTTATTTCAACCGTGGAAGAGATGACATTTAAATTGGTAGGTACATATGCAATTCACACTGGGCAAAAGGCAGGTCACTTTATTGTAGAAGGCTTAGGTGATCTCTATGCCTTTGCCCAATCATTTGCCAGACTTGGAATACACCTCCTGCTACATGCATGTATGCATGTGTATATATGTATGTATACATGTGTGTATTTGTTTCATTGTGCCATATACATTTGAAGCAGTAGCATTATTTGTGTATCTGTAAGATTGTCTAACCACCTCTTTTTGCTCCTTTCTTAACCTACTATTAATTCATTGCCTGTATTTCCCCCCTAGTAAAAATATTCTTTGTATGCTCTGGGAAGTTGTAACAAAAAAGTCTGTAACTTTTTCTCCTTTGTGTGTGTATGTGTGTGTGTGTTTTTGTGTGTATCTGTACACACATATGTTACATACGTATGCATGTAAAACTCTGAGCCCCCACCTAGAGAGAGACCTTTTTCTAAACACCTTCAGATTAGCACTCTCTCTCTCTCTCTCTCTCACACACACACACACACACACACACACATACACACTCTCTCTGTCTCTATATGTATGTATATACATATATATATACATATGTGTGTGTATTTGTCTCTAAGTTTTATATATATATATATATATATACATATATATATATGTATTTTAAACTCTTGCAAAACGCCTCATAAGTAGCACTCTTTGTCTTTCTCCCTCTCTCCTTGCTCCCTCCCTCCTCCCCTCCCTCTCTTCTCATGTTTCACCTTTGGTTGTTTCTTCCCAACTGAATTTATGATAAGTACCCACAAATTAGAAAAGACTTATAGTTAACACTTGCTATAGTGAAAAAGTAAACGTCTAAAGTCAAGAAAAACCAATGGATTTTTCCCAGAAGTAAAGGTTTCAGGGTCCCATAAGGGACTCCAAGTGGAAACAGAAGACACAGGGTTGGTTTTGGGTCTCTAGTCTACACAGATTTCAATGACACAGTATCTGTCAGGGCCCTCTTTGCACCCAGTTTACCCAGTCTGTCTTATTCCCAGAGTTCTTGCTCCTTTCTTGATGGCTTTCCTGCTTTCTCATCTTTATGTGTCTTCTTCTGGTTTCTATTTCTCCAGCTATATAAATCTATATATTTTACTGTGTTCCTCTTCAATTTTCTTTCCAGTATTCAGTGATTTGAATTTTAAAGGTCACCTGCAGATGGAGCCTGTCTTTTTAAAAATTCAATCAATGAATGTTTTAGCAGCTCTTAAAGGAATAACTTGTCATGGCCATATTTTTATAATTAACTTACTACCTCTTGTCTCTCCCCTTTTCTATGATTAAGTCTATAAAGGATCTAGTTTCTTAAATAGATATTCCCAAGTGTCATTGTTCTAGTCTGGTTCAATCTCCTCTGGCACCATATTTGCTATTTAAATGTATCTGTGGCCTAATTGCACTCCCAGCTTACCTCAGCCACGCTTTATTTTTTGAGAGGGAATACATTGGCTGTACCAGGATGTATATCCCCGAAAGTAGGTCTTTGTTTGTTGTTGCATAAATCTTTATTGTTTTTTCCTCTTCTTGTATTTTATGTCATTAAAATATTCTAATTACAGTGATCTTAGGGGGTGAGGGGAGAGTTACTTATTCTCCTTGAATATGTATGGAGTTTTCCATAGCTGCATATGTGAGCCTTTTTATTGGGCTTAATTCAGAAACACTGAGTGTATCTCAAAAATGCCTGCTTACCTACGAATTTTCTAAACTCAAAACTGTAGCTATTATTGTAAAAATAAACAAAAAAAGACCATTGAAAGTAGCAAAGTGAAGATCCACTGATAGCCTTTGATTCTCAAATTGTCTAGACTCTTTGTTGTCTTTGACAGCAAGGTATCTGGTGAAAAGTACAATTATTTGTTTGAAGCCTTTCCTATGATTCACATTTTTTTCTTTTCTATACAAGCTCTTATTCCCAAAATGAGCCAGTCTTTCCGCTTAAAATAGAAACCAAGTGGTTGAGTCATAATGACCCAGTCGTCAAGTAGAATTTATTCTTTGTTGCTGATAAGGATTTATATGTAAAAAAAAATGCTTTCCAGTTGTTTTCACTTCTTTTTCTTATAAGGTTAGTATTATGGCAATTTTATTGCTCCAGAAACTAAAATACAGAGGCATTAAAGGCCAACATCCCATAACAATTTAGTGACCTTAAAATTCTTGGCTACAAAATAGATTGTTTTTTCAGATTCCCAACTTTTGATCTGGTATTTGTTTCCTAATTTCTGAATTTAGATAATTATTTCTCATTTAATTTTTAAACTGGATCTATGATTCCATTGTTGTAGGGCACTTCTCCCAGTGCAGACTGGCCACTGTTCTGCGATTTATATTCCTGAGAGTTACCTGAGTCACTGAGAGATTCATTCTTCCAGATCATACAAACAGTATGTGACTATGGCTTGACTTGAACTCAAATCATCAGCTCGCTATCCACAATGGCATTCCACTTTTCCTTGTGCAACAAAATCCACCCTTGGCTTCATGAAGCAATTTTACATTTGCCAAGTGCTTTACATATGTTTTCTCACTTGAGATCTTGTATGAGTATCCTGCCATCTGTAGCAATGTGGGTAACAGTGGTTGTGTTTACCTACTTCCATAAAGTAGATGCTCAATGTTTGTTGAATTAATGGATGACTTCACTTGTAAAGAAACTCACTGCTAATATAAGCATTTACTATAATAGCCAAGTGTAAATCATATGGAATCTTTGTTAGGCAAAATTCAAAAATGGTTTATTAAATATGTGGCATTCAAAACAATTCCACCTCTTTTCTGGGCTCAGTCTTTCTTGCAATAACAACATCAAAAGTCTGTTCTATGTGTAACTCTGTCTCCTGGCTAGCATCCCTCCTTTTCCTGGCCTCTTTTAACACTGAAGTCCCCAATAATGTTTGACTTTTAGGCAAAAAGAGTAGGGAGTGTTCATGTAAGCAGGTCCTTAGAACTGCTATTTCATTGGGCATCCTGGATAGAGTGTTGGACTTGGAGTCATAAAGAGCAGGGTCTGACTCCCACCTCAGACATTTAATAGCTGTGTGATCCTGAAGAGATCAGCCATCTTCTCTGGGCTTCACTTACTTCATTTTTAATATGAGGGCATGGGATTCTATGACTTCTAAAATCCCTTTAAACTCTAAACCCATGATCCTTCCATGCTGGAAACTTGTAATTTCATTTGGTTCCTCCCTTTCTGTGATTTCAGAGATGGAAAAATCAATCAAATGCAATGGAACAAGATCACACTTTACCCTATAAACTACCTGCCTCTCTTCCACATCACTGAGTTACTCTATTTTATGGGCAATAACTTTGAAAACCCACATCAAAATGGGAAGGAGTGATGGGAAGCAAAGGAGAAAAAGGAATGTTTTTATTAAGTACCTACTATGCACCAAGCACTATACAATTATTATATTATTTGATAATTTGGAACAAATTGAACATTGTGGGGTAGATAGCATATTTTACTGAGTCTTCAATCCCACTGTCTGAAAATTAACATAGCCATGTCCTTGAAACTATGTATTCTGCCCTCATCCCTTCTCAATTGTGCTGTCTTTTTTATATAATCTTGGATTTCTGAACATTAAGTCACCTGTCTTTTTCTAGTGAGTAAAAGATGTTAATGTATATAACTCTTGCTTTGCATTAAAAGCCAATCTCATTCCTCTGTAAAACCTTGCAACATACTGGAACAAAAGGGCTAACTCTTGTGTACTTTGAAGCAGAAGCAGGACTCACCCTATGTCAGCCTAGGGGCTTCAAGAAGAAGAAATGTCAGAAGAATTTGACAGGATTTCTAAACCAGATCGCAGGATTGTCACAGATATAGTATCATTGGATTTTAGCAAGATATTTGACATTTCCTCATAATATCCTTTTGGACAAGATGGAGTGATGTTGGCAGGTTGGTGGTTGATTTTGAGCTTTTTGAACAACCAAATTCAAATTCATCAATATCCTCCTTCAATAAAGGTCCGTTATGGAACACCATAGAATGCTCTTCTTGGCTACGCTTAGTTCATGGCTGATTTTTTTTTAATCAACATGCAGATGAACATGTATCTATACCTTTTTCAAATTCGTATGTGATATGAAATTATAATAGATACTACATGCATCCTGGAAGCCAGAAGAGCTCTGTGAACAGGAACAATGGAGAAAATCTAAGAAGATGAAATTTAATTGGAATAAATCTGATGTTCTTCAACAAGATTCAACAATAAACTGCACAAAGTCACCGTAGAGGAACAAAGAATCATAGTGTTAAAATAGAGAGTGAGTTCAATGTGAGTCAGTAATATAATATGGTAGCCAAACAAAGACAGTGGTGAAGAGTATGGATTAGAGAGATGTTAGATTCTATTAAATAAAGTACAGCATCAGGTCATATAAGGTTACAACACATTTAGAATATTATATTCCTTTCTGAGTGTCTCATTATGCTTAAGTTTGTGGTTTGCCATGCCAGTGATTTTTCCTGTTTGGGCCAGAGTATCCAATAATTTCTCATTAGTAGATTAAGTGTATACAGAAGAGGAAGTAAGTAGGAAAATCAGGAGGATGGAACCATTTCTATAGAGTAAATGGTGGAAGACATAGTCCCATTTAGCCTAAAAGAAAGATAACTGGGGTTGGGGAGGAAAGTATAAGATAACTTTCTTCAATTCAAATCAGAAATCTAATATATGCAGATACTGTTCAGATAATATAAATTCAAGAGATGAAAGATGATATTTCCTGCCTTCAGTGAGCTTTCCATATTGTTGGAAGATAAAAATATTCATAAATAATTATGATATAGAAATCATTAAGCTCCTAGGAGAAGTCAAAGAGTGGCCTAAAGAACTCAAGAAGATAGGAATCATTTTTGCTTCACAAAATCAGGAATGAGTGACTCCT
>JAQQSK010008396.1:0-13528 GCA_028658325.1 Potorous gilbertii
ATTCTACATATACTTTCCTATTGAGCACATTTTCATTATAGTCATGCTATGTAGTTGTACTAAAATAAATGGAAGAAATCATATAACAAATCAAAACATAATACACTAAACACCCCCCCCTACACACACACAAACATGATCTGCTACATTCTGTGAATGACTTCCATATTTCTTTCTCTGAGTGTGGAAGGCATTTTGCCTTAGAAAATCGTCACTGGGATTTTTATTTCAGTAAGTTCTTGTGTTATTACAAAGTTCCAAGTCTACCAGAAAAAACTCTCACACGCTGTGGTCTTTGCTGTGCACAAAGTTGTCCTGGTTCTGCTCCTTTCGCTCAGCATCAATCATATAAGTCTTTCTAGGCTTCCCTGAAGTCTTCCTGTTCATCATTTCTTATACCACAATAGTATCCCATTACATTCATATACCATAATTTATTAAACCATTCCCCAATTGATGAGCATCCCCTTGATTTCCAGTTCTTGACTACCACAAAGAGTGCTGCTATAAATATTTTTGTACTTGAAAAAGTGCTCTAAATCACTACTGATTAGAGAGATGCAAATCAAAACAACTCTGAGGTACCACATCACACCTATAAGATTGGCAAACATGTCAGAACAAGAAAATGTTAAATGCTGGAGAGGATGTGGGAGAGTTGGGACACTAATTCATTGTTGATGGAGCCGTGAGATCATCCAACCATTCTGGAGAATGGTTTGGAACTATGCCCAAAGGGCTACAAAAACGTGCATACCCTTTGACCCGGCAGTATCGCTACTAAGACTGTATCCCCAAGAGATTATAAAAATGGGAAAAGGACCCACATGTACAAAAATATTTATAGCAGCACTCTTTGTGGTAGCCAAGAACTGGAAATCAAGGAGATGCCCATCAATTGGGGAATGGCTTAATAAATTATAGTATATGAATGTAATGGAGTACTATTGCTCCATAAGAAATGATGAACAAGAAGACTTCAGGGAGGCCTGGAAGGACTTATATGATCTACTTCCTAACTTTTTAAAGAAAACCAATGACTTCATGAATGAATGATATCTTCACGTGCAGGAGAATTGGTTTGGATGAGGCAGAGTTGGGCAAACCGTTAGTCTCACTCTTTCTTCTAGAGTCATCAAAGTCCAGTGAAAAGACAAAGTCCAGTGACAAGAGGATTGGTGATGGCTTGGGATGCAGTAGATGACCTTGGCATCTTTGATGTCTGAGCAAGTTCCAAGTGTTCCACAGTACTTGCTTCAGCCACTTTCACGGCAATTAGAACAGACTCTTCTTGACTGTTCATTCCAGCAGGAGGTCTTCATATTCTTGGGATAGGTTTACCCCATGCTTTCTAGCTAGATGACAGATAGATAGAAGACAGATAATTTTGAGGGAAAAGCACTAGCATCTGGGAGGATTAGACAAGGCTGTAAAGAACAGTGCTTGAGCTGAGGGCCATGAAGAAAACTAGAGATCCTAAGATGAGAACATGAAGACACAGCAGAAAGTTATGGACACAACAGACTGAGTGCTACAGAAAAGGAATAAGAAGTCTGGTTTGGCTATATTATAGTGAGTTGTTTAAAGGCACTAATGCAAAATGAAGCCAAAAATGTAGGGTTAGTAAAGGGATTTAAATACCAAATTAAGGAGTCCTCATTTAATGCCAGATGTAATAGGGAAACATTGCAGGTCACTGAATGGGGAATTGACATGATTAGATCGTTGCTTTAGGAAATGTTTGTTGAATTGAATTGAATGCTTACTGTATGAATTTACCCTTGATACCATAGTTTTAGACATAGATTTATCTTTAAACTCTTCCACTCCAATTTCTTTCTTTTATATATGAGAAAATTGACTCAGAATTGTCAAGTGCTTTACCCAAGCTGACACAGCCCTCAAGTGGGAGATTAGAATGCAAAACCAAGTCTTCTCATTTCAAATTCAGGGCCTTTTTCACTATATCACATTACATCACATCTATCATCCATCATGCTACAAAGTTTGAAAGTAATATATATGTGTCCTAAATATATTACTTTCAAACTTTGTAGCATGATGGATTTAGTTATAGAAGGAACTATCATTTAACAGGAAAGTAGGAACCAGAATGGTTAAATTCCAAATAACTCAGAGTAACAAAATGAGGGTTTGAATCCAGTTTCTCTGGCTTCTAATAACCTTTCAACTGTCTCAACCAAATATCATTTCAAGGAAGAGAGGGATAGTTCTAATTTCATTGAATAAACTCATATTCCCTGGAGCTCCTCAATTCTGAGTTCACCCTTGCGGTGAATTAAACACAGCACCAGGAATAACCACTAGCTGCCACTTCAGTAAACATGCGACCCTAAAGTTTGTCAATGGGAAATTAGTGGTGAAAGGGTAGAGGGTTTTTCCCCATTTTTAAATAGCTCTAAGGGACCCTCCCTCCCTAGGCATTATGTTCTTTCTATATTGTTCTTCTCTGTTTACTCAGAGTCCTTATGGGGAAAAAACTAAATTAGGAAAAAATTATATGAGGGGTAAAGGTAGGAAATGAAGCATATTACAATTGAAGCTAAAATGTGAATTTTTAAAAAAATTCCTCTATTTAAGGAAGCTAACATTTACTTCTCCTTCCATAGCACAGGGTATAAACAATGAAGTATATTCAAGCATATTCAAGTCTATAACTAAATAAGATAATATATAATAAGAATGAATGTTTATATAATGTTTTACAGGTTCCTTAACAATGTTAAGGTTTACTCAATATTTTTCTCAAACCCCTATGAGATTAATGGCTTACATATTACTATTCCCATTTTTTCAGATGAGGAAATTTGTTCTTAAATGTGAAACAACTTGCTCAGGGTCATACACATATGACCAACTTACTTGACATTTCAGATACCAAGGGAAATCCATTTTATAAGATATCACCATGCCTATCCAAAAACATATAGTTGTCATCATTCTTGATTTTAAATTCATTTGCCTTCTGTCTACATAGCCTGAGAATACCTCTTGAGATCATCCTCAAACTATTGTTTTATTTTAATATATTGCTGGCATAGGCATAGCTATCCCTCTCTCTTTGGACTAACTAGCTTGTCCCAACCTGCCCTCATTATCAGCAGGTCTAGGGTTCCCAACGATGCTCATGGATATAACTCAGATTCAAACTCTTTCAGGATCTTAGGAGTAACCTTGTTGTGTGGTATGCTCCCTCTTAATTACTGAGATCCCACAGGTATACTTCACATTTACAGAAAAATCAGTCACTATGACATCATTAGTTCTTAAACATAACATGTTTACTCAATATAAAACAAATTCAGGAATAATAATCAAATCATCACAGTTCACACGTAAATGTGTCCTTTAGAGTAAATAAATAAATAAATGCACATGGATAAAACAAACAAATTAAATCCAATAGGGAGACACATGAGTGAAGAAATTCTATATACTCTGAAAAGTCACTACCCTGAACTTCAGGTCATGATGCCCTTGGTCTATTCAGGAACAATATAGTCTTTTTCTTCTAGCTACTCCCCTTCTGATTTTCACTGCTATCCTTCTGGGCAAATCCACTCCTCCTGGGTTTTTCCAAATGAGGATCAGAGCAAACTCTTTTAATTCACAAGTATCCTTACAAGAGTTATTTTAAAACATATTACATTATTATAATGACAAGCAGTACACGTAAGCCAGAGATCTTCAAAGCTCCTCTGGTTGACTCTCTGACCAATGTAGATAAGTCCAAGCAACCCTTCACACAGAATACATTGTCTATATTCTACTGAGAAGAAATCCCCATCACCAAAGAAGTCCTATATTATTCTTCTGGCTATATAATCTTAGAACCGTAGCATCAAAAATGGAATTAAGGGCAACTTAGAGATCATATTACCTATTCTCATCTTGCTATGCAACAAATAAGGAAAAACTGAATTCAAACTCTGCTTCAAACCTTTACTAACTCTGTGATCTTGAACAAGACACTTAACCTTATTGTCCCTCAGTTTCCTCATCTGTAAAATGACAGAGTTAGATTCTGTGGACTCTAGGGCCTCTTCCAGCTCTACATTTATGATCCTTTGAACCAGGAGTGAGGAAGTATGACTTCTAATCCTCCCTCTGCCACTCGCCATTGTGTGACCTGGGCGTGGCATGAGACTTCAGGTATCACTTCCCCTACTTACCTCATGGGGTCTTTGGGGTGACCACATAAGACATTATGTAGCAAAATGATTTGCAAAACAAAACCTTTTTCATAACATAAGATACTATTATCATGATTTTTGCTATTATTGCCCCTATTAGTGTTATTAATGCTCAAGCTTACTACTACCGACTCATTTAGTCAAAGAAGAAAAAATGTCAGTCAATTTCTTAATTCATTCTAAAAGCAACTTCACTTGGATCAAATTTTTTAATAATGACACCTCCAACCTCAATAAAAGCCACCCCCCAAGAAAGCAACTCTTAATTTTCCAGTTGGCTACGTAGACCTAATTAAAGCTAAATTATGTGAAAAATTGATTTACCCAGGAGAGTTTCTCATCAGTGAAACTGACATGCCTGTTAATGAAGTGCAACAGTGAAAGGATTCTGTCCGTCACGGCACAAGGACTGCATCTGAGGGTGGGCACTGGAAGGCTGGGGAAGACTCAAGGCTAGATTAAAATGGGCCTTAGTCAAATTGAAGGATGGTAGCCCGCCAACATCTATACCTTGAGAGGCTTCCTTTAAGGAGATTATCAGTCCATGCATTTGGGTTTGAATCCTCATTCATTAGATCTTTGTATAGTGGATAGATTGTTGACTTTAATAGATCCATGCTGTTCATTTTAGATACCATCCTTTCCAATGTATTGCTGAAGGAATTATTCAAAATTCAGTTGGTCATTGCTCTTACCAATAACACAGATTAACAATAGAGCAAGTAATAGAAAATGTTGTATTGGACTCCTATAGCATGTGGCATGAAATATATTTTATCAACCAATGAAGACCTTTCTACCCTGGCTATACTAAGGCCAGTTTATTCCAGCTAGAGATTGAGATGAAGTCTATAGCCCACTCTGACCATCCTAAGCAACAACATATATATTCTTTCTTCCTTTTTCCTTTTTGAGCATTTTATGCAAAGAATAGATTTTTATATTCCTACAAAGGCCTGAATGCTTATAGCAGGACTGTGGACTAGATGACCTTGAAGGATCATTGCTGAGCTATCCAGTTGAACAAAATCCTAGAGATAGCATCCACAAAGTCACTTTCTTGTCCTACTAGTTTCTATGCCATAGGACTCATTTAAACACTATGACTAACTCTTCAGTTCAAAGACTCACCATACACCCATAATTCACTTATCTCCATCTCCCTTACAAATATCTCTAATACTATGTATTATCTGACACCAAGAGAGCATCTTCACTTTCCCATAATCCTTCCGTATCTCAAAGGTTTCCATCTAGAAACTCCCTTCTGACTTTTCAATTGCCTATTTCTCATTTCAGCTATTGCCCCACTTCCTTATATAAGCAAAAAATATGGGGATAAAGGAGCTTATATGGAGCTATAAATAAGAGGTGAACAGGAGTAGAAAAGTGCACGCACGTGCGCGCACACACACACACATTGTGCATATTCTTTGATACTGGTAAGCCCTGATCAAATAGGGTCTAACGTGCATGCATCACAATTAAAGATAGAAAACTGGGTAAAAGGCAAGTCCATAAGAAACTTGCAACTCCTTGTTTAGTATTGTATAGGATTTCTCAAACTTGTATTCCTTGATGTATGTAATCTTGCCTTTTCTATCACTGGCAAAGTAATTAGGAGATCATCTAGTATTCTTATGTTTCTCTGGGAGTGTTGTGGTCCATGACTCTGAGACATTCATTTTAAATGATCAATATGTATTGAATGTCATGTGGCTAGACGGAACTCAAGAGTAATATCAGGTTTGAAAATACAATCTTAAATAGTCTTAATAACAATTTCAACCTTGCCAAAAAGATGGAGGGTGCAAGAATGGCACTGCTATTCCTGACCTGACACTAACCAAAAAGGAGGAGATGATTCCTGAAGTTTAAAGTGATAGAAATCCATTGAAATGATGGGAAGGAAATCTCTCCATCCTAGTCAAAGATAAACTGAATAGGTAGACTTGAAAAGGGAGGAGCGGAGTGTTATGATTAACCTGTTCATCCTGAAAGAATATTTTGCTGAGGTTTTTTTGTCTCTCTCCCTAACTGTAGAAGAATGGATTATGACCCAATTTTCAATAACAAAGAAAAATGTAGTATCACTGTAGTTCAAGTCAGTGAGTTTGATGTCAATCATGGCAAAATTCTATAATGTACTAATAAATGGAAAGTTTGCAAATATCTACTGGGTAAGGCAATAATTAATGCAATCCATCATGAATTCACAGACTAACCTAATTTCCTTTGCTGAAAGGCTATGACACTGACAAAGGAGTAGATTGTTATAGACTTAGTAGAGTTAGATTTCAACGACATGCTTGACAAAGCTTTTAATTGTATCTTTGTATATAAGATGGAGAAGTGTGGCCTAAATGATGTTTAAGTGAAGTGGATTCAGAAGTGGTTGAATCAGTGTAATCATAAATGTGTTGTTGTTGGCTTAGTAAACCTCATATACTTACATGGTAGTATATGATGTTGGCTTAGTAAACCTCAATTCCCAAGTGGGAATAATGGTAGCTTCTATTTCCCAGGGTCATCATGAAGATATAATACTTGTAAAGTACTTTGCAAACCTTAAAGCACCTTCACCATTACAGTCATAATCATCACAATTGTTTTTTTAGTTCCATTTGAAGCCTAACTATTATATTATCATCTAAGCCCAGTGTTAACTAAAATAAAAAGAAACAAAGAGCTAGAAACAGGAATATGCAAGAGCGAGCTCATATATTCTGTGTGCCAGCATTTACACCTCAGAAGTCAGCAAATACTACAAATCTGGGCTTGATTTATGGTTTTAGTGATTGTCTAGACTTAAGAAAGTGGAGAAAATGTTAATAATTCAGATTAAACTTAAAAGTGTTCTGTGAGTACATATTATTCCCAGAGAACTGTTTATTAAACATTGACCAGCACACCCCTAATTGTAAGGAAACATATTGATGATTTAGTCCAACCCTATCATTTTGCAGAAGAAACTAAGGCCTAGAGATCAGAAGCAAGTTTTTCGAAGGCATATCATTTATGGAGACAAAGGGTTAAGCTAAGACGTGAACCTGTCTCCCAAGTTGGAGATAATTGGAGGTAGTGCTTGATACATTTCCCTGCTAATCATTCTATGCACAGTTGTCATTTTAGAATATAAAAAAAGTAATACCTTGATCTTATGATTTAAAATAAAACTAAAGCAAATTAATATGTTATTAGATCTCAGGTAGGATATAAATGAATTTGATTATTTTATTTTGTTTTTGTTTGTTTTTTTCTCTGAGAAAAGCAGAAATGGAATGATATCCTTAGCAAGCTTTTCTTTTTGTCTGCTTTTATTTTGTGCATTCCACATGGCCTAATGTACTATTTCTAACTCTCAAATAGATTTATGCAGCAATCTTCAGAGTTACTTTGTCAGACTCCTCATTATAAATGTTGGTTCTCATTTATCTCATGTAGCTCATAAAATAAACTGGTAGGCACAAATATTTTTGCTAAAAACTATATTAGGCAACCTGGTTTGCATATATCTAAATATTGAGAAGCCTTGAAGAATTCAAATAATTCAAGGATGACTCCCTACCACTTGTGTATTTCTGAGGACCAGGAAAAACTATATCAGTAGGACATCATACATGCCAACCTTCTACTCACCCCCATTCCTTCTGAGCAATTTGAACACTGTTCCCTCATCTATACTATAATATGTATAATATTATATAGTATGTTATACTATAATATAGTATAATATCTATACTATAATACTCTTAATGTTATAAGTAAAATCTATGTTCATCCTTTGTTTTTGAAGAAGGCTATGACATCAGAGAAATTATGACACGACTTGCACTTGACTTCATTTTGAGTGAGGGAGGGCTGTGCGAGGTCACCAGCCTCACTTTTTCCTCCTGAACCATCAGTGACAAGATATTCATCAGGATGACTGGAAAAAGCCCAGCATGCAGTGGGAGACCTTGGCCTATTCAGGTACTCTCTTAAAGTGAGGTGATGCCCATTCATTGAATAGGCCTCTTTAAGAAGTAATCAGAGAATGACCACTTTAATGAGCAAAAGAAAAAAATAAGTAAATGGAGCTGGGAGAGAAAGAGCAACAGTTCTGTTGATAATCACTCTGAAGCCAGGAGGGTCCAGAAAAGAGCCATTGAGTGGAACTTGGGCAGAGCCCTATTGTTGTGCAATGTATGGGCTTCAGAGTGCACTGTGTTTAAGGTTTTGGGAAAGATGAAAAAGAGAAAGAGAGAAAGAAAGAAACAGAGAAAGAAAAGAAGAAAGAAAGAAAGAAAGAAACTAACTGAAGACAGAAAATTTCAGCAACAAACAAGCAAGTAAATCCTTTGTGGTTTCTAAATGGCATCAGATAAATTCATTTTTTTAAAGTGACACCTGCTTATTTTGGTAGAAAAATCCATTCTGATTTCAGAGTGTCCTGGAGAAGGAAATAGCAAACCACTCCACTTTTTGCCAAGAAAACTCCAATATGGGGTCATGAAGAGTTGGTCATAACTGAGTAATGACAACAAAATGTGTGGAGTATTTAGGATATCACAATGGGCTGTCTGATCCAAGTCAAAAGATAAACTCTTTCAGTCAGTAAGAAGTAGGACCTGAGGAGGAAGCTAAAATACCCGATCTTAGATAGATCAAGCTTCGGGTCCCAGCAGATCAGCAGGTCATGACCTCATTCATATGGATGAAGCAAAGGATGAAATAATGCCGTTAGCCTGAGGGATGGGCTTATAGTCATGGAATCATCATAAGCATACATAGAAAATAAGCCAGAACACCCCGGGGAAGCATTCCAAATAACCTTTGCCCTGAAGGAAGCAAAATAAGGGAAAGTGTCATGAAGGAGACTGAACTTGAGTTTACAAAGTAATACAACAGATGGCGAGGAGGGCCTGAGCAAAATGCAAAGCTAAGACACAGGGTCCAATCAAGATGGGGGAGAAAGAGAAAGCAGACTATGGGAATTACAGACTGCCTAGAACATGGTAGTATATGATAAAGTTGAAAAGCTAGAGGTGAAGTCAGGTTGTGGAATGAAGTGGTAGGAGGCAAAGACATTTGGTGTAGATAGGCATCACGATATGGTGGGAAGACCTTGAACTTAAGTCAACTTGCAGTAATGGTGAGCCAAAAGAAGGATTGATTTTTTTGTTTTTTTTTTTAGAACAGGAAGGATATGGACATCAGTCAAGCAAGATGAAGATTTGAGTCATATTTTAGATCAGGGCTTCTTAAATTTTTCTACTCATGACCCCTTTTCCTTGGAGAAATTTTTATGGGACCCCACATATATAGTTATATAAAATAGGCATATATACCAATCATCTGCTGATAATAAATCATAAAGAAATTTATTTTAAAGTGATTCTTTGGTATACATATAATTTTTCCATTTGTTAAAGATGAAAGCAAATTTGCATACTGAGATGGATGTACTTGTTCATTTTTACATAAAAATTAAATCTTGTTGGAATATTTGATACTACAGTATGTAGAACATCTTCAACATTTTTCAGAGTTGATTGATATTTTGATTTTATAAACATCAATGCTAATAATGCTGCTTTGCATGAATACATTGTGCTAAATGACAGAAGTATGTTTAGGGCCATGTTGGAAATTATATCCTATTCCCAACCGAAAATTCATTTAATGACTTTTTTTACAACACTCAAGTTTAAACCTGGGTCTCTTGATAACTTAGTAAATTTTTCCTGGACTTTTAATGGCAGATATCTGATGGGCTTTTTTTATTTCAATTGAGTATTTTTTACTAATCCAGTTTAGTTTTATAGAATCAAAATTTGAGGAAAAGTATTTCTGAAACTGTGTCTCCAGACACTTCAGATAATCATTTATAATTCTTACAGTTAAATCTTTGGGAAAGATATTTTCAATTATAAAATCATCTGTAGCTGTAAACATTTCTAAAGAATAATTTTCCACCCTATTCTTCCATATGTTAACATTTTTAGTAAAACTTTTTATTTTATCTTTTAACATGAATATATTACAATTTTTCCATGAAACATGTTTAAATCATTGAGTTTTTAAAATCTCCAACAACAGTTTTGAAAGTCATAACTCATTATGAAAAAATTTACAAAATCAGATTTCTGCTCAGTCAAAAATATGACAACTTTATCTTTCGATTTCAATAATCTGTTTAAACTTTCCCCTCTTGAGAGCCACCTTTTCTCTGCCTGTAGTAACAAGATTTTGTAATTGAAGTCCAAAACAAATGATTGTTAAGGGCACAGTTTTTAATGAAGTTAATGATTTTGATGGTATAGCGAAGCATATTTAAAGCTGATGATATTTTTTTGCTACAAGTACCTCAGGAGGGATCATGCAGGGAATATAAGTAATATGTTCATGACACTAGCTTTAACTTTTGCTACAAATCCAACATTATTGCCCATCATTGCTCCAGCACCATCTCTACAGACTCCAATGCAATTTTTCCATTGTGAACCTTGATTTGTGAAAAATTCATCAACTTTAAAATATGTCTTCCCCTCTTGTATAGTCTTTCAAAGAGTGACAAAATAATAATTCCTCCTGTATTTTTCTTTCATAAATATATCTTTAACAACTGTGCCATGTTAGAAATACTAGTTGTTTCCCCTACTTGAATTGCCAACTTTGGATCGACCTTAAACCTGGTAATAAACTGCTGGAATTGGTCATGACTAATTTCAGAAATGCTTTTGGAAATAGTATCACTCAATAAAGGGATTTTACGAAGTGCATCCCTATATTTTCCCTCCATGAACTATTCCCAACATTTTAATAGCAGTAGGCAACATGCAATCTTCTATCACATAAAACTTTTTGGTTTTTGCAGTTAAATGAGAAGTTCCATACAATACAATTAAATACTTTTTGTTGAGAGTAACTTTCTCAAAATGCTTTTTTTCTTTATTTGAAGATTTTAAAAGTCATTCAAAATATTCCTTCAATTTATTGCAGGATGCTGCCTGCATAGTATTAAGATGTCTTTTTAGTTTGGTTGGTTTCATACTCTCCAAAGTCAAAACTTCATTACAAATTAAGCAAGGAGTTTTTTCCACACCATCACTATTATTAGAAAATCTGTATTGCAAAAAGTGATTCACCATATTTTCTTTTTCTTGTTAATTTAGCTTTATCACAGCCTGATAGTGAAAACTCTGTCACATTGTTATCAGTATTTTTACCTAGTTCTGTCTAAATTTAATCACTTAATCCATAACCAAAAATATTTTTGTCCTAAAATGTAAATAAGTATGAATAATAATTTATCAAATAAATACTAGCTCTAGTGTATAAAATTTCTTTTGTTTGTTCTTAATTTTAAAGATTGATGTTTATTTACACTTACATATGCTACAGCAGTGATGGTGGAGAAATATTATATTATTAAAGGCTTTGGTCTCTACCTGCTGCAATTAAACATTTATGTCTTTGTAAAAGGAGGAGATAACTGCATTTTTAAAAAATCTAACACTGTAACACAATACAATTCAAAGATACACTAAGTTGATATTTTTGTGCTGAGGAATAATGGTAGGAAAATATTAAACATCTTTATTTTCCATAATTAAACTATTATGTTTCTGTAAGAGCAGAAAGTTTTGTACGGACAGTAAAAACACTGCAATTCATAACATATAATAGTCTCAAATTTGATGCAAGCTGTTTCTGGCTGGATTCATGGATATAGCATGGCATGATGGCATGTGCAGTGCAAAGTGTGCATGTTATATGTTCAGGACCAAGAATTTGTGCAATGCAACATGGCAAATCACCTTAGATTTATTACACATTTGATTTTGGATTAATTTTTGGTCACTGAACTTTTTTTGTGATCCCCACGTTCAGTTATGTGACTCCATATCAGCCCACAGTTTAAGAAGTGCTATTTTAGGTGGTGGCTGTGTGATCACAAGAAAGAAATGTAATTTTATAGAGCCTCCATTTTGTTATATTTAAAATGGAGATAGAACTGTTGGAAAAGAGGAAGCCATTGTTCTGGACATTGTTCTGGACTTCATTTCAGAATGTCAAAGTTTAAATCTTGATTCTGCTCAGTTCCACGTCTATAAAATGAAGGGCTTTAGTAGATGGATTTGAAAACCTCTTCTGGCTGTAAATCTATGATCTTTGGATAGTTCGTGAGTTGTTGTGAAAATTAAATGTGGTAATAGTGTAAAATATTATATAAATGTCAGCTGCTACAACTGGCTCTACTTATTTTTTCTTAAGTTGAGGAATGAAGGGGAGAAATAAGATGAGATGAGATGGTGGCTGGGACAGGAGGATCAAGGAAAGGGTTTTAGGACTAAAGAAACCAGAGTATGTTTATAGGCAGATGGAAAGAAACCAACATAGTGGGAGAGATTACAGATGGAAGACACATGACAACAGAGAGACAGAAGGGGAAGAAGGGAGAGAGAGAGAGACAGAGAGAGAGAGAGAGAGAGAGAGAGAGAGAGAGAGAGAGAGAGAGACGGAGGGAGAGAGAATAAACAAGCTGCATGTCAAGAGATAGGAGTAGTAGAGTGAAGGAAAGAGGATGGAAATAGAGAAGTACTAGAGAAGGAAAACAAGTTTGAAGACTATAAAAGGAAAAAGAAATGAAGAAAGATGGTTGCTTCTTTCCCATAAAAACAAGGCTTATATTAGTATATAGTGTTTCTAATTCATGTAGGGATAGGGTTAGGATACATCTTCCTCTTAGGGATTTTTTAATCTGTACGACCTAGAAATCACTCAGTAGCTCATACTCTATTTGATGAGTAGAGGAAGGTAGGGGTGGGAACTGAGCTATAGACCCTGTACATATTTCCAACATATTTGTGGGGTAATGTCCAAATGTATTATTTCAAAGATGTGGGGGAGCTCTTAGTGTGGGAACTCCTTTCACTGATTCAGATAAGATACCTCAATGTAGCTTAAAGTTTTATATTTCCCTTCGACACTGAAAAATTTAGTTCATATGATCATAGGGACACTGATTAAGAACTAGATGGAACCTTGGGAGCCATCTAGTCCATTGATGTCCAAGGAGGTTACATGACTTGCCTAAAGTCACACAGGCAGTCTTAGATTCAATATCTACCCAGATCTTCTCTACTGTAATACCCTTGCTCTCCATGATGAGTCATTGACCCATAATCAAACAACCAATATTCATCAGAGGCTTGAACCTAAATCTTCCTGACTCCCAGACTATTTCCCTCTAGGCCATATACCAAGTTCAGGCTACAAAAGTCATTAGCCTTTCT
This sequence comes from Potorous gilbertii, assembly GCA_028658325.1. Lineage (NCBI taxonomy): Eukaryota > Metazoa > Chordata > Mammalia > Diprotodontia > Potoroidae > Potorous > Potorous gilbertii. The sequence continues at coordinate 13,496 of JAQQSK010008396.1, forward strand.
AAAACATCCTTAGGCATCCTTTTGCTAAAGAAT
>JAQQSK010008397.1:0-13528 GCA_028658325.1 Potorous gilbertii
AATTCCTTAAAGAAATGTGTGCAGCTGGTGCAATTCTTTCTTTTATTTCTTTTTTTCCTCATCCCTAAATTCAATGCCATTCTCTAGAGGTTATTATGGGAATAAAAGAAATTAAATTTGGAACGAGGCATTTACTTACTATATAGTCCTCATCTTCATCCTTAGGTCCTGGGCTGTAATAAACTCTGTATGCTCTGGCAACCTGGTCAATCTCTTTTGCATCACCCGTCAAGCCAACTAGCTTGGGAGAAAATTCTAAAAAGCAAACCAACAAATGAGAACAGTATTGACATAATACATGCAAAACAACCTTCTCTATGTGAGAAGTCAGCATTAATTTTCAGTGTTCAATGAAATAGGTTGGTTTGGATGCAAACCATGATTTTGCTTGGCTCTAACCAATTCTAAGCTGCTAAGGTTCTAAGAATTTCATCTGGTAAGTTCATGAGAGTTATTCTAATACAGATCAAACTCTTTAATGGTACTCTCACTACAATTCCAGGGTACATTCATTTTAAATACTGATAGAATGTTATAGAATGTTAAACTGGAAGGGATATCAGAAATTACCTAACCCAATCTCTTCATTTTACCAGTGAGGAAACTGAGGTTCAGCCAGGTTATGTAACTTGCTCAAGGGTTAGGGGGTAGAAGTAGAAGTCAAATCCAGATCTCTTGAAAGAGAGAAATTGAAATCATTTTTTTTCATTTAAATCACTTTTGGAGGTGAATAGATTTTTAAATCAATACTTAAGTAAGGGTTTCATTTACCAGATACAGCTAAAAAAATGATCAAAAAATACGGAAACTTTATAGGTACGTAGTAACAATAACAACATTATGCAATCTTTTAAAGAAAATGTCCTAAGTAGTTCATAGCAAGTTATGTACTATCTTTAGGTAATTTTCTTCTTAATACATTTAACATTAATACCAATGTCAATCCCTAACTACTGATAAAGAAAAGTTGGCTATGGCTGGGTCACCTTTCCAGAACATCAACATTATAATGAAATTTCTTGGCTAAGATTAAACCATGCAAAAATCTATCTTGATGAAGTTTTAAAGAACGTCAAATTAGTGAAAATGTGGAAGACATTTCACCTAGATTCATCATAAATTAATACTTCTGTTATCAAAAATGCTTTCCACAGGCACAGAAAATGTAAATTTTTTTTTGGACTAATTCATTTTAAATTAAGTAAGCTGTTCAGAAATGAAAAAGTAGTGCAGGTTTTTTTTTCATTCTACTTAGGAAGAGGATGATGAAGACCATTAGTTACCTTAGTTTTTTACTGATTGCTGAAATAAGATTATTTTTTGCTACTAAAGAAATCCTTAATTTCAAATAACTGAGAAATTTAATATTCAAAACCATACATATAAATTTCATTAATGCAATATTTATTTGTTGAATAAAAATAGTTACAATATGTAAGGTGGGTGCTTCAGTTAAACAATTAAAATATCTTATTTTCGGTGACGGTTGTAAATAACATATGATAAGATCCAAAAGCCATGATTCGAATGGAAATAAAGATGACTCACTTCCCAAAGCCCTCATGAAGCATTTGCTTCCATTTGCTTTTATAAATAAAACAGTCATATCATCATTTTGTTTTCTAATGAAATTGTAAAGTTTATTAGAAAAGACATTCAATTAATCAGACAATCAGTGTTTATTAAGTGTTTACTACGTTCCTGACAATATGCTAACTGCTAGAATGTAAAAAAACTCCAAATAATCCATATCCTCAGGGAGCTTACATCCCAAAGGGGGAGACAATGTATATAAATCAGAATACAAAATAAGTACAGAGGGAGAAAATAGGCAAAAAAAAATTACATGATACATACAATATAGAGGGAATGGCATTACCAAGAGGAAGTACTAGAAAAGGTCTTCTAGAGCATCTGGTGACTAAACTGAGTTCAATGCAAGGATTCTAAGAGTCAGAGGGTGAAATAAAGAGTATTGCAGGCATGCAGAGTAGCCAATGCAAAAAGATGTGCTAGATAAAGGGAAAATCAACAGAATGGCAGGCAGGGTCAGAGTGTGTAGAAGGATGGAAGATTCTAAGAAAACTGAAAAGGCAAGAGGGAAACAGGTTGTAAAGAGCTTTAAATGTCAAACAAAGGACTTGATATTTAATCCTGGAGGTTAACAGGGAGACACTAGAGTTTATGGGGGGGGGGAGATAGGGAAGAGAAGGGTTACATGCTTACCTACTTGAGGAAACCCATTCAGAGCTTAACACTTGACCCCTCCAAGGGGGAGGAATTTCTAAATTGGGCTGTTCTCAGATTCTTTCTCTCTTCCCCAAGTCACCATTACCCACTAGAAGACTGAGTGCATACTTTAGGTAACTTTTTAAAAATATATATAAGAAATCACACATACATACATCAAATACATACCATTCAAAACGTGGGGAGAGTTGCAAAGAAAAGATAAAAGGTGACAGAGAGAATGACTGACAATGGTTCTTTCCTTCTGAGTTAATTTACCTTTGAGTGGTAGGGAGGTTAGATGAACAGTTCATCTCCGGGCCAAGGTCTAAATTCGGTTCCTCATATAAAGTAGGGCATAACAGAAAATGAAGCAAGGGTCACTAGCTAACAGAACTAAGCTCTAGTTTACCAAGGGTTAATGGAGGTTCTCCTTATTACAATCAGTCCCAGGTCCAGACTGTATTGTTTGGGTAGTATCTATGTCCCAGAAAAGTCCTCATTTTTCATTCTCCCATATTCTTACTCAGCACTAAGGACTGTTTTACCTTGTCAAGGTACCAGGGGTCAGGGGAATATAATTCTTCGAGATAGTCGGGAGTGATCTCATTATAGCTTTGCCAGGCTGGCTTTCTTATGGGAATCTTGAAACCTAAGGAACCTCTCAAGGACTTGTCTTAAATGGGATTTAATGAGATTGTGGGAGCTAATCTACTACTTCTATAAAGTATGCCTGCTTATAGGAAATTCTGGTTTGGCTCATGGAGGCTGATGGTATTTGGTGACCAAAGGATAACTGAAGATAAAGAGATAAGGTTGGCTCAAGTGTGAGATAAGTCTAGCTTAGAGTTCTGACTAGGACAAGTTAAGTAGAAGGATCAAACTCAGGGCTTCAGCCTCAAATGTTCTGGTTGAGCTGCATTATCAGTTGGTTTAGAGAGTCAATTGTGTTGTACTAGATGTCCTGGATATTTGAGTGATGCCAAATGTAGGAAAATGAGGATCTACTCCTACATAACTAGCTTAAAATGTATAATGTGTCTGTTACAAAAACAAAACCTAAGTCTACCTTTAAGTAGGAAAGTTATTGTGACAATATTTAGAATCTGGAAGTGACCTTGGGGCTTATCTAACTCCCCTCATTTTATAGATGAAGAAACTGAGACATAAAATGGTTAACTGACTTGATCATCACTATCAAAGTATGTAAGTGATTTATTGATTTATCCAAGTTCTTACAGCTAGTGTCTGATTAAGACAAGACTGGCCTAGTGCAATAAAAATATGCAGTGCAATGCACAGCCCTATTACTGTGGAGGGCAATACCATCCTCCCAGTTTCACAGAGTTAACAACCTAGGAGTCATCCCAGATTCCTTACTCCAAGCGGCTGCCAAGGTTTGGCGATTTCACCTTTGTGACATCTCTTAAATATGTTCCCTTCTCTCCTGCATCATTCTAGTGAAGGCCCTCATCACCTCATGCCTGGACTATTACAATAGTTTACTAGTGAGTATGTCTTCCTCACTCCATTCCACTCCAACTGCAATTAAAACTCCTTCCATTCAGCCACTAAAGTGATTTTCCTAAAGCACAGACCTGATCATGTCACCCCTACTCAATAAACTCCACTTGTTCCTTTTGCCACCAGGCACAAATACAAAATGCTCTGGCATTCAAAGCCCTTCATAACCTAGATTACTCCTACCTTTCCAGTGTTACTACTTCCTAACACATACTCTGATTCAATGATACAGGTGTCCTGGCTGTCCCATTAACAAGACAATCCATCTCTCAGTTCTGTGCATTTTCTCGGGCTGTCCCTCATGCCTGGAATGCTCTCTCTTCTTAGCTCTGACTACTAATCTCCTTGGCTTCCTTTAAATTCCAACTAAAATCCCACCTGCTACAGGAAGCTTTCTTCAACCTCTCTTAATTCCAGCTATTTATCCTGGATAAAGCTCATTTTTTATGTACTTGTTTGCCTGTTGTCTCCCCCCGTTAGACTGTAAATTCCCTGAGGGTAGGGGCTGTCTTTTCCCTCTTTGTATCTCCTAGTGTGTCGCACAGTGCTCAGTACACATGTATTATAACGACATAATTATAATTACTCTGTAACCCTACCCACAAATTTTACTCAGGCCACCCACCTGGTCTTGCAAGCCCCATGTTCCTTTCAGAAATCTCTAGTTATCTGATCCACCTGTCACAGAGCCTGAGGGTAACAATGGCTTTAAAAATTCCAGTGCTGTTAGACAGTGAGAAGGTTGTAGGGGGTGTAGTGGGAAAAGGACTGCACTTGGAATCAAGACTGGTTGAAATCACAACCTGTGTGAGCCTAAGCAACCCATTTAACCTCAGCCTTCTCGTCTGCAAAATAAAGAGATGAAACAAAATGGCCAGTTTTCAAAATCTTATAACCATAATGCTACTACTATACAGATTACTCCCCTAAATATGTTGTATTCCTTTGTCAGGGCAGGGATTGTCCTGCTTTCTTTGTATCTGTATCTCCAAAGCTTAGTCTGTCATATAAGTTCTTAATAAATGCTTTCCCATAATAAATGACTTTTGCTAAAAACCAAGAATGCTTTAAAATTTTATATTTCACACACACACACACACACACACACACACACACACACACACACCTTATTTTCATGATTTTAAAAATTTAAACAAAGGATAGAACTAGAAGGGAACCCCAGTTCTCTCCTAGTCTAGACCTTCATGGCTTAATTTAAGGTCTATTTTTACACCGCTATGAAAACAAAAACACTAAAGAAAGTATTGTCAGAGAACTCGGTTTCTAATCCTACCTTTACCACTTACTAGTTGAGCTTTAAATGAGTTACTTAAGCTACCTCAGCCTCATTTTCCTCCTCTGTAAAGGGGGATAACGAATGCCTTTCTGTCTTAGAGCTGCTGCTTCGAATGAAATAATATACATGAAAGCGCTTTGAAAAGACTATAAAAATGTAATTGTAAATTATTATTGTAACCATTGATAACAGCTAAAAAAATGAAACTAGCGCATCTCACCTTTTACATACCTTGCAACAGCTTCTTTGTTGTCTCTCTCTGGGTCAATAGTGATGAAAAGTGGTTTTAAATCTGGCAAAGTTGGAATACTATCTGAAAGAAAGTTTTTTATTAGTAGAGACCAAGACCATTTATTATCATGCTAATATTGATTAACGGAGTAGCTCGGTAGTCTAAATAAGAGGCTGAGGACTTAAGAGCAATTATCATTATAAACTAGCTTTTTATCTTTGTGAAATCCTTTTTACAAAAAGAAAAGCACTTAACAGAAAAGTCAGAAGTAATTGTTTTACTTTATTACAAGAATGCTAATACTATTTCTGATCATATCGCAGAAGAAATGACTTACAGCTTCAGAAGTAGCATATCAACTTGGGTATTCTGAATTCTACTGCAGTACTTTTTACATTGTACCACATTGCTTTATGAAACATTTATTAAACAAGCACTACATAGACAGTTACTTATTGTATACAAAATTTTGTAAACATGGTTTTTAATCCGTTGATAAGACCTCTGGAGTATGCTCATTTATGATAAGTAACAATTCATAATAGGCACTGGAATCTGAAAACTGATGATTACATATGACATCTGTTCATATTCATGTAGATTTAAAAGGATTGGAGAGTTAGGTCACAATAATGCACACAATTTCTGTGGCTCATTATAGCCAACTGGAGAAAAAGATCAGAGAATAGAATGAGAAAGGAATTAAGGTAAGGAACGGAAAAAGGAACTAATCAAAGAGCCAAGAAAAACAGAACTTACTCTATCCAAGCCTCTTTTTAAAACTTTCTGTGCTAGTATTAATTACAATTTCTTCCTCTAACAATTCATTATTACATGTGCCCAACCATGTTTCCTTTTCAAAAGCTTATTATATTGCTTCTTTTGGAGACTGTTTCATTTATCCTTTAATTACTTTGGATTATTTAATACTTGTGATTTCACTAGAGAGTGAATAGAGATCAGAAAAATTTCTATTACTTAATTTAAAGCTGGTCCTTTATCCATGATGCCTCTTTATATTGTTCTCCTTGGGCCCTATTCCCTGTAAATGTAGATTAAATGTTTCTTTTCTAAATTACCAAGCACTTCATATTTTTGAAAATGGGCATTTATTCCTTTAGTATTTTCAAAGGCAAGTTTTTATTATCTGAAAATATTTGGTTCACAAATTGTCTCAAGCTATTATAAAGTGATGGAATACTACTTTATAAATCATTCAACTCCATCCAACATCCAACAGCCAAGAGCCTACTGTACTTAAAGAGTTTCCAGCAATTTATAATTTTTTGGTACAAATATCAAGTATATCAAGGATTTTCACATAGGTCTTCAAGAAGAAAAACTTCAAATTTTAAATTTTAACTTGATTTCAGTTAGCCTAAAACAAACTCAATTGAAGAAAATATCTGAGCCTAAGAGAACCACACCCAGTAAAAGGATAAAATCAGTGCTGGGACATTTTAATATCCAGTACTTATTATACGCAAGTTCAGATTTAAGATAAATATTTAATATCAAGCTAACTTTTTTTTTTTTACTAGTTAGGATTGCAAAAGTATAATATTATTCCAGTGATACTGCATGGCTATGAGTTACGAAACACCACAGTCTCTGAAGGCTTAGATGTGAGGGTTATCTAAAAAGCAATGTAGAAACACACAGCTGGTATGAGTGGACTGCAAAAAAACAAGAAATGGAAAGGAAAGCAAAATAAAGGATGTCATTATGGACAACTATTGCAAAAGGTACACCAGAGACATTGCAAGATTGAGGAAAAATAATTGGTAGTCTACAATCCCAGCATGTTGAAGGTAAGGGCAAAGGCACCTAAGGAGAGAGTATTAGCTTCTATGAGACCGTAACATAATCACATGATTGAAATAAGAAAATCCAGCCATTTAGTAATAAAAATCTTTGACCAAAACAATCCATAAATCAAAGAAAATGCCAAAGGGCTCTCGGTTCCATGTATTCCCTTTCTGCTATAGCAGTGATGGAGAACCAAAAAAAGAAAAAGGGGAGGAAGAACAGAGGGTCTTAGCATCACACTGTATAGACTGTCTATAGAAATGAACTAAGCTGTATGTATCCTTGTATGAGATTCTTGACCAGTGAACAATGAGTGGACATATTACTGCGGAAAGAAAATTATATAAATCTTGACAATCTTGCTATAAAAGAAACTGGAACACAAAACAAGGCTACAATTGAATAGGATGATCCACAGTTTATCTTTGGAGAGATAAATGAAAGTAACATTGGTTTTATGATGTACTCATAATCAACACAGAAACATTACTTCATGGAAATTTTGTTTATTTTCATTGCACTGATGTACAACTCGTGCTAGTATCTATTGGAAAGGGCGGGCATGTTGAAAGATAAATTCTATAAAGAATTTGTTAAGACCTTCCAAATTAAATAAACACATGGTGGCACCAATGCAAAGATGGATATAAGGAAGCAGGATAATAAAAACTTGGAAAATAGGATTCTGGAGTAAAAAAGAAGAGAGGTCAAAGGCTTGTAAAAAGTATGGAAGTTTCATGCCTATATTTCATTGAATATCTTCTTTGAGAAATTGTTATGCACTGGATATTGTGAAATGATACTACAAAAATTGGAATCAGTTCTGTTTTTAAAAGACAGAAAATGACTTTTACTGATATGAAAATTAATTCTGAAGTAGCTATTTTAGTCAAACCATTGACCATTTGGAGTAAAAAGATCAAATTTCGATACCAAACTAAAAGAATCAAAATAAGAACCATGGCACTCAAGGAAAGTAACACCATCCTAATCTATGCAAACTAGCTGATGACTTTGAAAAATGAGAAAAAAGATAAACAATTAGGCATCATCATGGACTATTGCTATGTATAATGGAAATTTGAAAAATGAGTTTTGCTAACCTCAAATCAAAATTACAGGATTAACCATTTCCAATAATAACTGCCCACCTGCCAACCCCAATCCCCAAATCATCTTTTGGTTTAGGGGCAGCTAGGTAGCTCACTGGATAGAGTGCCAGGCCTACAGTCAGGAAGATCTGAGTTCAAATCTAGCCTCAGACATTTAGCTGTGTGACCTTAGGCAAGTCACCTAATCCTACCTAGCTTATCTATAAAATAACCTGGAGAAGAAAATGGCAAACTATGCTAGCATCTTTGTGAAGAAAACACCAAATGGAGTCATGAACAGCTGAACATGACTAAAATGAGTAAGAACAAATCAGCTTTTACAAGGCTCAATATAAACTTCTTTTGTAGATTCACCAAAGCAACAGACTAATTTGATGCTGACAATGTTCCTATAAGACTAATTTAAATTTCTAATAACACATTACAAAGCAGCAGTAAGAAATGTAATATGGAAAAATATAGACTAGGTAACTAGGTATTTTATTTTATTCACAGGGTGATCTCTTACCAATTTCATCCACTACAGCTATCATTTTTTCCAGTTCCTCTGGACAGATATCAGGACAATGAGTGAAACCAAAGTAAATCAGTATCCATTGTCCCAAGTAGTCCTTATCAGTTCTGGGTTCTCCATTGTGATCCATGAGTGAGAAAGGTCCTCCAAGTAAAGGCTTTCCTATGGTTCGCTTCCGTTCCTTCTCTAACTCTAAAACAAAATATTAAACAATCAGTAAGTATTAGGAAATCTATTAGTTCATCACTTTGTCAGCTGAGGAATATAGTTAGTAATGGAAACAGAAATAATATAACATGGTTCCTGCCTCTAATACTCATGAAACAAGCTGACAATAAAAATGAATACTAAATCATTTAGAATAAGAATTAGGCTTTATAACTTAATTGATATAAAAATTGGAGACTGCATTCAATTCAACAAGCATTTATGGCACTATTAACTCAAAGACAAAATGAAATAGGTATTGTCCTCAAGAAGCGTTATAATCTACTGAGGGGAAACAACATGTACACAGATATATAAGTACCAAATAGGTACCAAAAAAAAAGTAATTTGAGGGGTCATACTAATGAAGAAAGTTCCCATAGAGGAGGTAACATTTGAGCTCAGACTTGAAAAGGATCCAGTAATTCCAAAAGGCAAAGGTGGGGAAGGAGAACATTTTCAGGCAAGAGGGACAGTCTGTCTTTCAAAGGTATGAGTGTGGCTTATAGACTATCGTGGGAAAAAACAAGTAGGCCAGTTTCACTGGAGAACTGATTATGTGAGGGAGGAATGTGAAATTATTCTAGAAAGATAGGTTGGAGTTAGATTGTGAAAGACTTTAAATGCCAAACAGAAATTTATACTTTACTTAGAAGAAAGAAGGAACCAAATTGAAGATGCCTGAGCAGGAAAATAAGCACTGCAGGAATATCAGTTTGGTAGTTTTATCAAAGACAGATTCAAAAAGGAAAGAATTAAAGACAGGGAGAATAATTTGGAGGCTATTGAGATATTCTAGATCAGAAGCAATAAGGTCCTAAATTAGAATACTAGCTGCGAAACTGGAGAAAGGAATGGATTTAAGAGACATTGGGGAGACAGAATTAACAAAGCTTGTCAATCAATGGGATATGAGAGAGTGAAGGGGGGAGAATTAACAAAGCTTGTCAACCAATGGGATATGAGTAAGTGAAGGGGTGCAGATAATTCCAAGGTAGTAAACCTGAGACCAGAAGGATGGTGTTACACTTAAAAGGAAAAGGAAAGTCAGAAATAAGTGTCAGTTTAAGGAGAAGGAAACTTAGCTCTATTAAGGACGTGCTAAATGAGATGCCTATGGGACATCCAGATGAAGAGAACAAAGGGTCAGGCACTTAGATTTTAGTTATCAGCAAAGAAATGAAACTTGACACCAAGAGAACCAAAGACATCACCAAGGAGAGAAGGCTACCCCTGACAGAGCCCCAGAGTATACTCAGGACAGTCTAAAATGGAACAGTCAGATAGGTAGGAGACTCAGAACAAAGAAGTATCACAAAAAACCAGGGAGGAGAAAGAATCCAGAAGAAGACGGTAAACAGTAGAAAACACTCACAAGTCAAGAAATGAGAAAAGGACTTCTGAAGCTAGTTAGAGGGATGAAATGAGTGTGGGAAGTGAGAAAGTGAAACCAGTAAGTATAGATGGCTTTTCTAGAAGTTTGGCAAGGAAAAGGATGAGAAAAAAATAGGATGACAACTTTAAGGAATGACAGGATCAAGTGAAGGTTGGTTAGGGCTGGGTCAAGATTTTTAATCAACAAAAGAACCAGTGGATAAAGAAAAACAGAAGACTATAAAGAGACTGGGGATGATAGAAGAAATCAACTCTCAGAGTGAAAAGGACGGGATGGGAATAAAAGCACGTACAAAGGAGCTGACCCTGGCAAGAAGGGGAAAGCAAAGGAAGAGGAAATGAAGAATGATTTCAATGTGCAGTATTGGGGAGAAGATTCTCACGATGGATGGCTTTGATTTTCATGCCAGATTATCATGGCAAAGTAAGCTCTGAGGAGAGGGAAGTGATTGGTATAGATGGCATGCAGAGAAGAGGCTTAGCAAAGACTGTAAGAATAAGTAACCAAGGACTTGAACTAACATTCTCATTTTCAGATTAAAAAAACTAACAAAGTTATAATAGTCTGGAATGAGTCCCCAAACAGATTTAGGCGACATCTTAAAATGTTACAAGGTACTAAAACAAATCTAAATCACTGAAATATAACTCTCCAAAGAATAAGTTCTAAATATCCATGCTAGGACATAATTATAAAATGCTCTATTCAAAGGCCATCAGGGGATATGTACATACTCTCTGCCTTTTCTTTCTTGAAGTACTTCATTCCAGCCAACAAAGCTCCACCAATAGCAAATGTGAATGCCAGGGACTTCCAGGAAACAGGCTACTAGGGCAGAAATTTCCACAGTAAAAATGATAATAGGATGCAATTATGTAATTCTACTGATCTTACTACAATAAAACTAGAGTGAGTACAAGAGGAATAAAATCTATACTTAAACAAATATACATAAGGCCCAATAACCAACCCAGCTGTTTGATTCAATGTATTTGAACTGACATAAGCTTCCATTTATTCTTTGATGCTGAAATGAAAAGGAATATTCATACAGAATCACATACTATACCCTGATACAAGTAAAAATAAGTTGAAGATGTTAATCATAGGACCGGATGGAGTAGTAAAAATGAAACAAGGCAACTCCACTTCTAAGTGCTTCTACCTCTTCTCATTCCCAGTGACTGCCAATACTATTATTTGTGATCATACTGATTTCTCATTTGAGAAACAGGTCTTGCCTGTGTGTATTTGTTAGTTATCTGAGATTTTCAAATAAAATCCTTAGGATTAGAAGTAGTATAAATTGTAGAGAAAACTATGAGTCTTGAATCCCTCTTCCCAGTAAAGGCTACAATTTCCTCCTAGGAACATGAAACATTGTTTTGGCCTAGAAGATATTTAATTCTCCTACAAAAGCTACTGCCTCCACGAAAACGCTATGTGTGTAAACAGAGATATGAGGTCAGAAGACAGATTTAAATAAATCTATGCAAAGGTGTTACCATCTAATTTGTTTGATTATGATTTCAGCTGTCATAGTTCAAAGGAGTTAGAATTGGACAGGACCTTGGCAATCATTAAGTCTAAGCCACTCATTTTTAAGGAACAGCAAATAAAGGCACAGAGTAGTTCATTTAAGCGGCCTACCCAAGGTCAACCAGCTTTTCACATCCTATGCAGAAGTTTCTTAATCTCTGGGTCTTTTCCTTCATCTATAAAATGGTAACCACTGCACTACCTACCTGAAAAAGTTTATCATAGATAGGCAAGTGCACCATACTTTGTGAATATAATGAATTATATGAATGAGAGGTGTGTGGCTTGGAAAACAAAACAAAAATTAGCTTTAAGATTAGAGGTCGTGAATTGTAAATAGAAAGTCAACCTTGGAGTAAGGAAGAGCTGGGTTCAAGTCCTATGTCTGCCACATTATAAACAGGCTGTGTGACACTAAGCAAACCACTTAACCTCCCAAAACAGCTGTTGATCGGCACTGACAGAAGGAATGTCCAACACCAATGAAATCACAGGCCCTTAACCAACCGGAAAAAGGTGTAAAGTATTGATGGGTGTTACTCCATAGGATTATAGGAAGAAACTTTGTAAACTTTAAGTACCATAAAACTAACTCGTTATTAGGTCTGTCAAAAAACATTTACTCATCCAAACACTTATTTAAAGCACGGTTCGAGGTCCTGCCAGGAGACCAGCGTCACTGGACCGAGGGGAGGATACCGAGGTGTAGGAAGGCTGGGGGAGGGGCACATTACGAAGGGCCTTTAACTTCCAACTGATAATTGTATTTTTTTGCTCCTGGACGTGATTATTAGAAATGATAGTCATGGTCAGTAACGACTCATCTCCCACTTAACTCTGACCTCTGACACTCACTAGCTGGGCGACCCTGGCCAAGTCACTTCACCTGTTTCACCTGTAAAATGAGGAGCCGGAAACGGCAAACCAGGGCGAAGGTCCTGGCCAGGCTTGGCTTGGAGAGATGTGAGGGAGGGGGGAAATGAGGGAAGGGAACGGGGAAGCGGGGCAGACCCCTCGGAACACCTCGGACTGGGTCCGGGCCCGCGCTTACTTACCCCCGCCGCGCGGGGGCCGCTCGGGCCCTTGGTGCCTCCCGGTAGCGGCCCCGCAGTGGCGAAGGGCCGGCTCCCGCACAGTCCTTTTACGCCCCCCGCCCAAGGCCACAGACACTGAGGTCGCACGGCCGGCTTCGGCCCCGGGGGCACCCTTCCGCCCGCACCAGCCGGCCCCAGGGCCGGGCTTCGGCACCACAGGCTCCGCAACGACCCCCCAAGGCGCCCGCCAGGGGCCGCAAGGCCCCGGCAGGACCACCTCGCGCACAGGGAGCTCGCCATGGGCTGCGCAGAACGCACATGCGCAGCGACCACCTCCGGCCGCTTCAACTTCCGGTTGAAAGGAAAAGGCGTGGCTTGCTTGGCGCTGCTCTCGAAGGTTCCACCGGAAACGAGTGTCGCCTTCCGGGTCGGTAGGGGATGCGAGGATCTCGGTGACAGGAAGCGGTAAGTTAGAGCGTGTAGCGTCGCTGGGGCTGGAGGTGGGTCTTTCTTTAGCGTCTCCACAGACAGCTTCTCCTTCCCAAGTATCCCTGCGAATCCGGCGACTCGCCGGAAGGTAGAAAGATAGGTGAAAAGAGGGAGAAGTAGGAGGCTGAGGCTCCTTGGGAACTGCC
>JAQQSK010008398.1:0-13527 GCA_028658325.1 Potorous gilbertii
ATTATACTATATTATGTTGTACTATATCATATTTATTTTGTGTCATACCATATATCATTTCATATCATCATATATTATAATGTAATATGTTATGTGAGTTGACACCTACAATACCTCTGTGAACTTTGTAGTTCTAATGTCTTATTCCATTTTACAACTAAAAAAATGTCTCTGAAAATTCAAGTAAATTAGAAAATGATAATATGTGGTTTTCTGACATAGAGTCACTTTTTCTTTCTATTACACATCAGGCCCTCATGGGAGGCCCTTTATAAGCTACTAGAATAGATTTATTTATCAATTCACTCAATAAGTATTAAGTACCTACTAAAGATGAAAAGCGGCAGTCAGTATTTAAGTGGGTATGCATATATTATATATAAATATGGAAAGTATATAAAATCAGTAGAAAATTCAATGTTTCTCCTGAAACAGTTTATAGTTCCATTTGCAAGGGTATAAATAGATATACAGAAAACAACTACGGATTAAGAATAACCAGTGATTCAGAGAATTGTGGGGAGACTCATATGAATAAATGTCAACAGAACTAGGAAAACAATGTATATTATGACCACAACAATATAAACAGAAAACAAAACAAAACGCAATTGAATTCTGCGTCAGTATAATGATAAAATCTGATACTGAGGAAAAACGAGAAAACATCTCATTCTTTATTATTTGAAGAAGTGGGAGACAATAGGGTAAAAGGCAGCACAATAGTTCAAATTGCTTTGTTAATTAGTTTCTCCCCTCTTCCCTTTCTGTTTTATTCTATATTACAAGGGATAGATCACTGGGAGCATTATATTAAAAAAATAAAGTTGATATTAACAAAAAAATTTCATTGAAACAAATTTCTAAATTTTTTATGGTTCATTAAATATGCATAGGGTCACATGGGGGTATTCAAGGAGGTCCAGTATCTCTGGTGTGTGAGGGCTTGCCAAGGCTTTTCAGGGCTGTTCATCTATTTTTGGTGTCCAATTGGCACTCAACTCTCACCTGTGGCTCCAAGAAACTGTAGCACGTACAATGGCCACATCCTGGTAAAACTCTCTTGGCAGAAGGGTTAAACTGGGTTGAAGGTAACCTCTTGGTGAGTTAGGTGATGTCTATAAAACCCTTTTCCAGCAGAACAGGTAGATGATGTTCCACTGGTCACGAAGTGACTGAAGTGACTGAATGCTTGGTCAGATATCAAAGATCCTAAGGTCATACACTGCATCCTAGGACATTGCCAGTCAACTTGACTTTTGTCTTGCCACTGAATTTTGATGACTCTAGAAGAGAGAGTGAGGCTGATGATTTTGTCCAACTCTGCCTCACATAAAATCAATTGATGCACAAGTCAAGACATCATCTTGTGATATCATCAGTCCTCTTTGAAAACAAAAGACAAACAATAATATAAATATGAGTGTAAGATGACTATTTTTAAATTAATTAATTTATTTGTAACATTTATTTTTTAAAATTTTGAGTTTTGAATTATCACCCACCTTTCCCTTATCTATTGGGAAAGCAAGAAATGTGATATCAATTAAATATGTGAAATCATACAAGCCATATTTTCATATAAGCCATGTTGCAAAGAAAGAAAAATAAATGAAAAACATATACTTCAATCTGCACTCAAATTCCATCAGTTTTTTCTCTGTATATGGATAACATTTTTCATCACAAATCCTCAAAATAAGCATAATTTTTAAGGTTTCATAACTGGCATGAGTGGGGAGGAAGACATTACAATTGGAGTAGATGGGAAAAGCAAACATGATAGATGAGGAAAGTTATGGAGAGAAGAATTAGAAACCCTTGGATTGAAATTAGTATACTGTAAATACTTTGAAGGCAGGAACTATGCCATTTTATACCTTTATGACTCTAGAGCCTAATAGAATGCCTTGTGTCAAATAAGTGCCAAATCAGGAGTTCTTAATCAGGATTATGTAAACTATTTTTTCATTTCCTATATTAAATTATTTTATTTGTTTTCAATTTTCTACAATCACTTCCATATATCTCAGATTTTTCCCCTCCCTTCCCCTCCTTCCTTCCTCCTTCCCCACTCCCTTCCCCAGATGGAATGCAATCTTATATGCGTTCTACATCTGCATTCCTATTAAATAACATTTTCACCTTAGTCATGTTGCACAGAAGAATTAAATGAATGGGAGAAACCATGAAACAAAACATAACAAAAGAAAAAATGGTCTTCTTCATTCTGTGATCCAATTCCCGCATTCATTCTCTGGATGTGGAAGGCGTTTTCCCTAAGGAATGCATTGGGAAATTTTTAGGTCCTTGCATTTCACTGAAGGACTACCAGGAAAATTCCTCTTAAACTGTGGCTGTTGCTGTGTGAATCTCCTGGTTCTGCTCCTTTCACTCAGCATTAGTTCATATAAGTCCTTCCAGGCGTCTCTGAAGTCTCTTTGTTCATCATATCTTAGAGCACAATAATATTCCATTATATTCATATAACACAACTTGTCCAACCATTCCCCAATTGATGAGCACCACCTTTATTTCCGGTTTTTGGCCACCATAAAGAGAGCTGCTATAAATATTTTTGTACATGTGGGATCCTTTCCCATTTCTATGATCTCTTTGTGATACAGTCCTAGAAGCTATATTGCTGGGGCAAAAGGTATGCACATTTTTGTAGCCCTTTGGGCATAACTCTCTCCAGAATGGCTAAATCAGGTCACAGCTCCACCAACAATGAATTAGTGTTCCAACTCTCCCAGTCTTCTCCAACATTTATCATCTTCCTGTTTTGTCATGTTATCCAATCTGATAGGTATGATGTGGTATTTCAGAGTTGTTTTGATTTGCATCTCTCTAATCAATAGTGATTTAGAGCATTTTTTCATATGACTGGAGATAGGTTTAATTTCTCCTTCTGAAAACTGCCTGTTCATATCCTTTGACCATTTATCATTTGGGGAATGACTTGTATTCTTGTACATTTAACTCTGTTCTCTATATGTTTTAGAAATGAGGCCTTTACCACAGACTCTAGCTGCAAAAATTCTTTCCCAGTTTTCTGCTTCCCTCCTAATCTTGGTTGCATTGGGTTTGTTTCTGCAAAAACTTTTCCATTTAATGTAATCAAAATTATCCATTTTGTACTTCATAATGCTCTCTATCTCTTGTTTGGTCAAAAATTTCTCCATTCTCCATAAGTCTGACAAATACATTATTCTTTGTTCTCCTATTTGTTTATAGTATAAGTCTTTATACCTAGATCATGTATAGGTGTCAGGTGTAGATGTCAGGCACTAGTCTATGCCAAGTTTCCACCACACTATTATCTAGTTTTCCCAGCAATTTTTGTAAAACACTGGGTTCTTATCCCAGAAGTTGGGGTCCTTGGGTTTATCAAATATTAGATTGCTATATTCATTGACTACTGTGTCTTGAGTACCTAACCTGTTCCACTGGTCTACCCCTCTATTTCCTAGTCAGTATTAAGTGGTTTTGATAATTACTGTTTTATAACACAATCTGAGATCTGGTAGGGCTAGGCCACCTTCCCTAGCATTCCTTTCATTAGTTCCCTTGATATTCTGGAACTTTTGTTCTTCCACATAAATTTTGATATTTTTTTTTCTAGCACTAGGAAATAAGTTTCTGATAGTTTTGGTTGGTATTGCACTGAATAAGTAAATTAATTTAAGGAGAATTTTCATTTTTATTTTGTTAGCTCAGCCTACCCATGAACAACTGATGTTTTTTGCTTACTTAGATCTGACTTCATTTGTGTGAGAAGTGTTTTGGAAATATGTTCATATAATCCCTGGGTTTGTTTTGGCAGGCAGACTCCCAGATATTTTATAGTGTCTACCATAACTTTAAATGGGATTTCTCTTTCTATGTCTTGCTGTTGGGCTTTGTTAGTAATATATAGAAATGCAGATGATTTATCTGTGTATATTTTGTAACCTGCAACCTTGCCAAAGTTGTTTATTATTTCAAGTAGTTTTTTACTTGATTCTCTGGGATTCTCTAAGTGTATCATCCTACCATCTGCAAAGAGTGATAACTGTTTCTTCTTTGCTTATTCTTATTCCTTCAATTTATTTTTCTTCTCTTGTTGCTAAATCTAATATTTCTAGTACCATATTGAATAATAGTGGTGATAATGGACATACTTCTTACACCCCTGATCTTACTGGAAATGCATATAGCTTATACCCATTGCATGTGATGCTTGTTGATGCTATTAGGTAAATGTTGCTTATTATTTTATGGAAAGTTCCACTTATTCCTATGCTCTCCAGTGTTTTCAGAAGTTATGGGTGCTGTATTTTGTCGGAAGCTTTTTATGCATCCATTGAGATAATCATGTGGTTCCTGTTATTTTGTTGTTTTTAAAATCAGTAACTCTGATAGTTTTTCTAATATTCAACCAGCCCTGCATTCCTGGTATAAATCCTAAATGATCATAACGTATTATTCTCATGACAAATTGCTGTATTCTTTTTGCTAATATCTTATTTAAAATTTTAGCATCTATATTCATTGGAAAAATGGGTCTATAATTTTATTTCTCTGTTTTTTCTCTTTTTGCTTTGGGTATCAAAACCATATTGGTATCATAAGAAGAATTTGGTAGGACTCTTTCACCAATTTCCCAAATACTCTACATAGTATTGGAATTAACTGTTCTTTAAATGTTTTATAAAATTTGCTTGTAAATCCATGGGGCCCTCGAGATTTTTTCCTAGGCAGTTAATTGATGGTTTGTTTAATTTCTTTTTCTGAAATGGGGTGGTTTAAGTATTCAATTTCCTCTTCTGTTAATCTGGGCAATTTATGTTTTAAAAGTATTCATCCATCTTATTTAGATTGTCGAATTTATGGGCATACAGTTGGGCAAAATACTTTCTAATAGTTGTTTTAATTTTCTCCTCTTTGGAGTTGAGTTCACCCTTTTCATTTTTTGATATTGGTAATTGGGGTTTCTTCTTCTTTTCTTAAATCAAACTTGACCAAAAGTTTTTCAATTGTATTGACTTTTTTATATAACCAATTCTTAGTTTTATTTATTAATTTAATAGTTCTCTTAATTTCACTTTGATTAATATTACCTTTGGTTTTCAGTATTTCTAATTTGGTATTTACTTGGGGATTTTCAATTTGTTCTTTCTCAAGGTTTTTCAGCTGCATGCTCAATTCATTTATCTCCTCTTTTTCTATTTTACTCATGTAGGCATTCAAAGATATAAAACTTCTCATAAGAACTGCTTTTGCAGTATCCCATAAGATTTGGTAGACTGTTTCATTATTGTCATTCTCTTGAAAGAAATTGTTGATTGTTTCTATGATTTATTGTTTAACTCACTCATTCTTTAGGAATAGATTATGTAGTTTCAAATTAATTTTTGGTTAATCTTTCCATGGCCTTTCATTACATATAATTTTTATTGCATTATTATCTGAGAAGGATGTGTTGGCTATCTCTGCCTTTCTCCACTGGATTTTGGGGTTTTTATGCCCTGGTACATGGTCAATTTTTGTAAATGTTCCATGAACTACTGAGGAAAAGGTATATTCCTTTCTATTCTCATTCAATTTTCTCCAGAGATCTATCATAAATACCCTATCCAGAGTTTTATTTACCTCCTTAACTTCTGTCTTGTTTATTTTGAGGTTAGATTTATCAAGTTCAGAGAGGGGGAGGTTGAGGTCCCCCACTAGTATAGTTTGGCTGCCTATTTCTTCCTGTAACTGCCTTAACTTCTCCTCTGAGAATCTGGATACTATACCACTTGGAGTATATATGTTTAGTAATGAAATTGCTTCATTGTCTATGGTATCTTTTAACAGGATATTGTTTCCTTCCTTATCTCTTTTGATTAGATCTATTTCTGCTTTTGCTTTGTCTGAGATTAGGACTGCTATCCCTGCTTTTCTTACATCAGCTGAAGCACAATATATTCTGCTCCAACCTTTTATCTTTACCCTATGTGTATCTCTCTCTTTCAAACGTGTTTCTTGTAAACAATGTATTGTTGGATTATGGATTTTAATCCATTCTTCTCTCTGTTTCTGTTTTATGAGAGTTCACATTCACAGTTATGATTACTGTCTGTGTCTTTCCCTCCATCTTCTTTCTCCATATTTATCCTTTTAGTTTTCCCTTCTCCCTTCCCCTCTACAATAGAATTTTAATTTTTGACCACCACCTCCCTCAGTCTTCTTTCCCTTCTTTCTGCCTCCCTCCCTTTTACTCCCCTTTACACTCCCCTCCCCTTTCTTTCCCCTTTCCCTTCCTTCTGTGTATAGAGCTAGTTATATTTCTATACTTAACTGAGTTTGTTGTTCCTTCCTTAAACCAAATCAGATAAAAGTAAATCTTAAGCAATGCTTATCTCCTTCCCCTCTTTCTCTGTACTGTAATATATTTTTGTGCCTCTTTCTGTGATGGAATTTACCTTTCTCTGCTTCCTCCTTTTCACATATCCCATTACAATTCCTTTAAACACTTAAATCACACTTTTATCATCATATCATTTACTTTATACTCACTCCCACTATCTATGTATATCTTTGTTATATTTCATAATAAATATACATTTCTCAAGATTAACAAGTCTTATCTTCTCTTATAGGGATGTAAACAGTTTTCCCTAATGAATAACAAGCTTTTACCCCTGTTTAACTTTTCATGCCTCTCTTGAGGCTTGTATTTGGACATAGAATTTTCTATGGAGCTCTGGTCTTTTCATCAGGAAGGTCTGGAAATCCCTTATTTCACTAAATGTCCACCTCCTTGCCAAAATATTATGCTCAATTTTGTTGGGTAATTGATCCTTGATTGTAGTCCTAGCTACTTTGCCTTACAGAATATCATATTCCTATCCCACCGATCTTTTAATGTAGAACCTGCAAGGTCCTGTGTGATCCTGACTGAAGCTCCTCAATATTTGAATTATTTCTTTTGGACTGCCTGCAATATTTTCTCCTTCACTAGATAGTCCTGGAATTTGGCCACAATATTCCTTGGTGTTTTCAGTTTGGGATCCCTTTCAGGAGATAAACAGTGCATTCATTTGATGGTTATTTTGCCCTCTGGATGTTGGACTTCTGGGCAGTTTTCCTTGATTATTTCTTGGAAGATGTTATCCAGGATCTCTTTTTTATTATAGCTTTCTGGCAGATCAATACCTCTTAGATTTTCTCTCCTGAATCTATTTTCCAGGGCAGTTTTTTCCTGTTAGATATTTTACATTTTATTCTGTCTTTCCATTCTTTAGATTCTATATGACTCTTATTCTGTATGACTTGATGTCTCATAGAGTCATTAGCTTCTGTTTGCCCAATTCTATTTTTTACCAAATTTTCTTCAGTTAACTTTTGCATCTCCTTTTCCATCTATGGAATTGCTCCTTTTAAGGAGTTATTTTCTCCAGTTAGTTTTTGTACTTCCTTTTCCATTAGTCCAATTTTCCTTTTAAATCCTTCCATGATTTCTTTTTTCATATTTTTAAAATAATTGGTCACTTTTTCTTCTACTTCCCTCATTTGGCTTTTAAAATCCTCCTTGAGCTCTTCCAAGAATGCTTTTTGGGCTTGAAATCAGTTAATATTCCCTTCTGAAGTTTCAGAAGGTTTCACAGTCTCAATGCTGCTCTCTTTGGTATTTGTGTTTTGGCTTCTGGTTTGCTTCTTACACATGATGATCTCCCTTTTCCTGGCTTTTGAAGTGGATCTCTACTTCTGGGGCACAGGCGACTCTGTCCCACCGTTCTTGTGCTTAGAACTTGAGGCTTTGTTTATTGTACCCTCTGGTTCTTTCAACTAGAGACTAGAATATTGGAGTTTATCTGGTGCAGAGCTGGTTGATATGACAAAGCAGCGACCAGATGAAGTCTTTCTGTGTTTTCCTGGAGTTGCCCTGGAGCAAGCTCTGTTCAGTGTGGAAAAGGGGTGGTCTGGGCACAGGAGGTCTCCTCTCCCAAGCACAGGTAGGCTCAGTGGTTCCTGAACCCCATTTGTAGAAGTGTCTTCCCTATTTCCCTGGCTGTGCTGAGGCATGCCAGGGGTCCTGATGTTGACGATTCTGGGCTCCACACCTTTGGTTCTTAGGATCTTCTCCCAGTTTCCAGAAGTGGGGTTGTCTGGGACAACTCTGGTCCTGCAATGGTCCCCTTCAGCAACAGCAAGAGGGACCCTCATTTGTGATTTTCCTAGCCTCTCTGGGCTAAGAGACTGTTTACGCCTTAGATTGA
This sequence comes from Potorous gilbertii, assembly GCA_028658325.1. NCBI lineage: Eukaryota > Metazoa > Chordata > Mammalia > Diprotodontia > Potoroidae > Potorous > Potorous gilbertii. The sequence goes on from JAQQSK010008398.1 coordinate 8,247, forward strand.
TCCCACTTTTCCAGGATTTTTCCTGGGGAAATATTCTGTTTTTCAAGGTCAACAAAAGGGAAGGGGTAGAGCATTTACCTATCACTTCACTATTTTACCTCCCCAAAGTTCAAGTTGTGAACTTATTTTTTAAAGAAATATTTTAATAATTGTATTTCAATATGATTGGTTTCTTTTTTAGACATATGTATTTTAGTTTCTGCATTTTAAAACATTCCTCTATGAAGGGGTCCAAAGGCTTCACCAACCTGATGAAGGAGTCTACACCACAAAAAATATGTGAAATCTTAGAATAAACTTAAACTGATTTCAATAGATGGAATGGATTAGATTGACTTGAATTGAATGGGGGAGCCCTATTCAGAATAAAGTGAAGTCAAATCTTTGGTGATTCTAAAATCCTTATAGGACCATGAAATAAATTAAAAAGTATCATGCCAAGTACAAGGAGATAATGATCCCTCCAGATTCTACCTAATCAAACCACATCTCAAGGACCATGTTCAGTCCTGAGAAACTCAATTTACAAAGGAATTGATAATGGTTAAAGGAGGGTTACCAGGAAGATGAAGGACCTTGAGTCCATGTGATATGAAAATTATTTGAAGAGACTGAGGACATATAGCTTGAAGGAGTGGTGAATCAATAGAGACATGATAGCTTTCCTCAAATATGTAAAAGTCTGCTATGTTACAGAACGTTTAGACTTGTTCAGTTTGACCCCAGAAAAATAGACAGAATTGTAAAGAGACAAGTTTAGGTTTGATATCAGGAGAAATACAACCTTCTAAAAAGTTAAAGATATCCAGAATTGGAATTGCCTTGGAAAGTGTTTGGGGGCAGTTAGTTGCTGCAATGGATGGAGTACCAGGACTGGGATCAGAAACCCTCATCTGACTGAGCTCAAATATGGCCTCTGACACTTATTAGCTCTATGGCCCTGGACAAATCACTTAGCCTTGCTTGCCTCAGTTTCCTTGTCTGAAAAGTGATCCGGAGAAGGAAATGACAAATCATCCCAGCATCTTTGCCAAGAAGACTCCAAATGGGTCATGAAGAGTCAGACACAACTGAAAACAATTGAACAACAACACTAACTTGAGAGGTGTTGAGTTCTTCCTTAATATGCAGCAAGTGAGTCTTGCAGTCAAGGTTGGGTGATAATTTGGATATGCTAGTTATGAGTTGGACTGAGTGGCCACTGGGGTCCCTTCCAATTCTAGAATTCTGTGAGTCTGTAAAATTGGCAAATTATCCATTAACCTTAAAGTTGAATTATTTCAGTGAAACAAGTCTAAATACAGCTTTTGGGATCACCTGGGATGAAAAGGAAGCTCCAATTGCCTTTCATTGCTGGAAATGCTGCTGTAGCTTCTGAAATGAATGTTCCTGGTGTGGTTTGGAGAAATTAGTATGTTCTGCTTGTCCCCTAACTTTCAAAACCACTGTGGATGGAAACAAAGATGTCTTCTTTCACAATGTGGACCTCTTCTTGCCTCTTGGTTCACCAAATCTGCCCTGGGGATGACCCTACACTCTTTGCTACATCTGTTTTAAATGCTGAACAACCACACATTCCAGCTAGGAACTGCAAAATCTAGATGTTACTTCTTTCAGATGCTCCTTATGCTGCCTCATCTAAATTTTTGTCATGCTCAGCATGGAGATCATTGCAGTACTTGGGACAGATTACATATGGACTTCTGTTTATTAGGGACTTCTTGTCTTGGAGCTGACTCACATCAAAATCCTAACGTATGAATCAGATCCAGAACAAATCTTTATTTTTGTTTATCCAATCAGTTCTCTGAAAGGCAGATGGGAAAAGGCTGAAATAAGAGGTCATGTCCAGCAAGTTCATTTAACAAATACAGGAGACTTATAGATAACATTGTTTATTCTATCCACAAGTACACTGCCCCAGAAGTCAGCTTGGGTTTACTCACTCCAATTCAAGTTATATTTTATATTCTCTCAAGTGAACAACTTTAAGTGCTTTCACCCTAGTCTGGCTGGGTCAGCTAATTCTTTAAATACATTTGTACTTATATGATCTATATTCATTACATACACATACCAGTACCAAATAGAAGTCTTTGAGGGAGATAAGAAGTAGGTATTTTTATCTTTTCCAAATTTTACAGATGCATAAGCTCAGAGCCAGAGGGTTGTTGTATGTGTCTTCTCTTACTACATAGTGTGACTTTTATAATGTCCATCTAGAGAGATCAGAAAAATGAACGTATAGGCTAGTACATGATAAATTTTTCATGTTGATTAATAACCAGTATGTGTGTATATAAATATGTGTAGGTGTATATTATACATTATATTATGTGTACATATATATTTATATATGTATTACTGTATATATGTATTTGTATTTGTATATATGTGTCTCTCTATGAATGTGTGTGTGTGTGTGTGTGCTTCTTTAGTAATAGCTAGCAGCATTTGACTGTCATTCATGTATTTCTGTCACACATTAAAAAGTACTATTCCTGGAAACAGGAAAATAATTTCTTGCCTGGGATTTAAGTATACACTCATCAGGTATTAGCAAAAGAATATTGCTGGGATTCTACAAGGTTTATAATCCGCAAGGGATATTTTCATTTTCCTGTGTGCCTTGTGGACATACATCTGCACTTTGAGCTTTCCAAAAGATGATGTCACCTGTCTGAAAAGTACAGGCTAAGGCCTAATGTGACTTAGATCATGGTGTCAAAATGCAAAATGTGCATGCCATATAAATAGCTTGAGACCTCATCTTATCTGTAACTTGCATCAGTTTGATGGATTTATATGTATATCACCTTTTCTTCCAAAGAGGTCTAGGATAGAGAAAGCTGTTTGTAGCTGAAAAATTTCCAAGTAACATTTCCCACAAATGAAAACACTCTCTCATTAAAGTGCTTTCTAAAATGTTTCTTTAACCTTGGACACATAACCCATTAAGGGGACCCTAACAACAAGGGTGTTGAAATTTAGCTGAAGGAGAAGTCAAATCTATATATTTATTCTGGAAAAAAAATTCAATTTGGCAAAATGAGCATTAGTGAGGAGTGCCCCTATCTAAGAAATAAACATAGCTTACCAAATTTAATAGTCACGTATTTGTGATGGGGCTATCATTACATTATTTGCCGAATTAATATTGCTCAAAGGATTGCTTAAAGGATAATCTACAACTGAATTCAAATTCACCCCAGATTTCACTTTTTTTAGCCTTGGAAAGGGTTTCAGTAAAATCTGTATTAATCTAAAGGCTCTCTCCTACCATGTATCTTGTTTAGTCACTTCAGTCATGCCCAACTCTTTGTGACCCTATTTGAGGTTTACTTGTCAAAATACTGGAGCCGTTTCCCATTTCCTTTTCCAGTTCATTTTGCAGATGAGGAAACTGAGGCAAACAAAGTTAAGTGACTTTCCCAGGATCACACACCCAGCCTGTATTTGAGGCTGGATTTGAATTCAGGTCTTCCTGACTCCAGGCTCAGCACTCTATTTACTCTGCCACCTAGCTGCTGAAACCATATATTTTAAAAGAAATCTATATTTTTGTCTGCGACCCTACCTTAGCATCCATTTATAATGTGATGATATTTCAAGTACCAGTGGCCAATTTGGATGACTTCAAAACTGACATGTATTTCCTCATGGACTCTTGGATTTCTCAGGTAGCATATTACTGTTTCATTTCCAAATCAAGTGGAAAACTGATTGTTTTTTCTATGCATTAATGTAGGATGTGGTTAATAGTCAAAATGATCCTACTCACTACATTTTCCCATATGTGCTTTTGCTGTATTCCTATATATCCTTTGAAAAGGGAGACATTATTCAAATTCCGTTAATTGAGTTGTCAAATAAAAGATTTAAGAATTCAGAGGTGGAAAAAAATGATATTAATGACTACTGAGGACAATTACTACCACACTGTTTTTACTTTTCAAACTGAACCACTATTTGCATTAGAAGAACTTTTATTTCTCTGAGAAATCATGTGGCTCAGAGCAGTTGAGTAGCTGTAATATTCAACCAGTAGTGGTTCTTTGAAACATTTCTTATAGATTGAAAAGTATAGAATAGAACATTGAGTAGAAATTCTGTGAGCTACAGTATTTTACTCATTTTTTTAAAATTAAACTTAGCAAACACTTAAAATTAAATCATTCCATCTATAAAGTAGGACCAAAAATGCAGACCTCTATATGTGTGGATTGTTTTAAGTGTATTTAATAAATTTACAAATAATTTCACTTCTGTCCTAAACTTCCTTCTATACCTTTCTGTGAATTTTAAAAATCTTTCAGTTATCTTTTAGTTCCGCTTTTCTTTCCCATCCCTCAATTTATCCCATTCCCCATGGGAAAAAAAAAGAAAATCATAGTCCCTATAACAAATAAGCCTTTCCAGGCAAAACAAATCCACAGACTAATCATGTCCAAATGCACATGTCTCATTATGCATCATAAATTCATCACTCCTCTGTTAGGAAGTGGGTAGCATTTTTCCTTTGAGTAGTGGTATTAAACTCAAAAAGAAATGGTGCCCACTAATCTGTCCATATGGATCAGAGTAGGTCATGTATTGACTTAATTTTGAAATGGAATATTATCTATGTTTTATTGTATTTTTATTTGTTTTGTTAAATATTTCCCAATTTAATTTTAATGTGGTTCAAGCTACACTAGAGAGTGTTTAGGCTCATAAGATCACAACATATTTGACACCTCTACTCTAGAGTTGTTCTATTGGTTAGAGTTCTTGAGTCTTTCAAAGTGTTGGGGTTTTTTTGTTTGTTTTTTCATTGCAATGTTGTTACTAAATAAAGGAATTTCTTCACAATACTGGATACAGTTATTAAGAAATGAAATGGAAAAACAAATGTTCAAAAAATATCAAGGGGCATGCAAGAAACATTAGCTTGAAAAAAGTGCTGTGTAATGGAAGGAGGTGGATTGGGAACCAAAGTGCTGCATAATGGAAGAAGGTGGATTGGGAACCAAATAATCTGGATTTTATTTATGGCTCTCATATTTACAACCTATGTGATATTGATCAAGCAATTTAACCTCTGAGGACTTCAGTTTCCTTATTTGTGCAATGCACTTATTTAGACTAAATGACCTGTAAGGTCTCTTTTGTCTCTGAATCTAGGATCTTACCATTTTTACTTATTTTTTGTCACTTTCAAATTAGTAATCATCAGAATAATCTGATTGGTTAAAAAAATCTACAGTAGATAAAGAAACACAATAGAGATAACAAACATCCT
>JAQQSK010008399.1:0-13526 GCA_028658325.1 Potorous gilbertii
GAACTGAGACCCCTATGGAGTTAACTGTCTTGCCCAAGATCATACTGCTACCTAATGGATGAACTATGACTTCCAACGTGCAGTCTAGTGTGTCTTCCGTTGTCTCCAGGGCAGTGTGTTACAGAGAAAAGGGAACTGGATCTGAAGTCAGAGGACCTGGATTCAAATCCTGACTCCTGTGTGACCACTGGCAAGTTAGCTGATCTTTGGGCTTTTGTTTCATCATCTTACATAGGTTCCTAAAGTGGGTGACACTGCCCCCTGGGGGTACTGAAACGATCTGTAGTAGCCTCAGGTGCATTTGGAACATTAAATAAAAATAAAGGGGGTGGTGGAAGCATAAGGAAAGAAGAGATGAGAAAATTTTGAAAAATCGTTCATATGTTTCATCTATTGTGTAACAGTTAAAGTCATAGTGATTACATTATTTTCTAAATAAACACACAGAATGATCAGTCATCAAGTCCACCAACAGGTCTTAACAAACAAGTATTGGCAGGCAAGTGTGTCAGCATCACTAGGAAGTCCAGCACACATCAGCAGGAATATGTGCATATTGTTTACAATATGGTATTATATGGTTACATGACACAATATTGCATTATCAAAATTTCAATGCAGAAAAACTCACAAATTTAAAATAAATTGTTAAATTTAAGATGTCATTTCAAAAAATTAATATTTTTTTGAAATGATGCAAATTTTTTAAAAAAATTAAAGTGTTAAAGAAAGTAGATTTCCAGGGGGCACTGAGTAATTTTCTTTTTTTTTTTTTTTTTTTTTTTTTTTGGAAAAGTGGACCATAGGTCAAATAAGTTTGGAAACTTCCAATCTATAAGATAAAAGATCTGGAGTAGATGGCCTCTGATATCCCTTCCAACTCTGTCATGAACATTCTCACTTTACAGTGGTCAGAAGGTCTTTACCTTCCCCAAGATCGCAGTCATTTAATGGAAGAATCATAACTAGAACTCAGCACTCCTGGTTCAATATATTTTTCATTATCTCCTGAACTATGCATAGTGGAAAGTACATTGGATTTGGAGTCATGGGACCTGAGTTCAGATGCAAGCTCTATTATTTCCTACTGTAGCAGGGCTTTGCTTTGTACATACCCATGTATGGCAAGGACCTACTTCTAGGAGAAAACATTCTGTATAGGAATAGACTCTTTCCATCGATTGTATAGTCAGAACAGTTTTTGTCTTTCAAACTACCAGACTGAGATTTTCTCTCTTTCTGGTGGCATCAAACAAGGTGAAGGTCCCATTTACCCACAGCATGGGCACCATGAACAGAACTAGATGATAGAAGGGTTGTCTTCCCCTCTCTACTTATAGGCCCAGTGGTCCCAAGAATCAGGCTTAGAGTCTGGCCCTGTTCTGTTTTGTTTGCCTTTTTCAGTTCTAAGCACAAGCAATGGTGTCCCCAGATGTGGACGCAAGCCATGGTGACCTTGGGAACAGAATTCCAGACCAAATGTGGCAGCCAACTCAGCAAGGAAACCCTAAGAAGCCAGGGGGCTCTAGACTCAAGCCCAGGCGGGCTTTGGACTTGAATTTGGTGGGACTGTGCTGTATAGGAATTGAATTAAAGTTGTAAATCTAATGCTATTCTCTTCTCCAGAAACTGAAATAGTATGGGGGAAATGGGAATTATGCCCCTGCATATTGGGGGAGGGGGAGAACAGAATTTGTATATTGGTTTTTTTGGTGTCTTTGACGTAAACATTTCTTTGTAAAAGCTTATTCTAACTGTTATGTTAAATGAAACAGGGGAGCCCCTAAAATTGAGTGAACCACCACCCTTTAAAGTATTGGGAAAATCTAGATAAAAAGTGAAATGTCACATCCCTGTCCTCCTTCAGGCAGTATGGGCCAGGGTAATCACTGTTAGACTTACCTATGTGTTTTTAGAAGCAAATTACCTCACTGTGGGCCTCATTTTCTTCCTCCATAAAACAAAGGGGTTGGAATATATGTTCTTTAAGGTCCCTCCTAGATCTGAGTGATATGATATGTGGGATTCTGTCCCAGTCTCCAGACTTATGACCTTAAATTTCTCATGATCTATTAAGCTGCATCTTGCGTGGAGCTAGATTGGTGATGAGAATTCCTCCTCTCTCTGCTCCCCATTTCAGATCTCCAGATACCCTAGCGCCAGTCCCCAAGTCAACCACCTCCCCATCAAAACAGAAGAAGCCACCTACCCTCCCAAGACTTCATGCTGGCACACGGTGTAGCCTGTGGTGATCGGTACTTCCTTGACATTCACTATCCGGTGCTCAAAAGGAGCTGGGGGGGCTGGGCTATCATCTAAAGAGGACACAAACAAATATCTCATGTCCTTATCACTCAGAAAGACTTGACTGGCAGCATGCACCTCTCAGCAGTGTCTTACAATCACGCTAGTTTGGGCATTGTTTACATTAATGAGAGTAGCATAGTCTATGTAGGGGTGGGGAACCTGTGGCCTCAAGGCCACATGTGGCCCTCCAGGTTCTCAAATGTAGTCTGTCCCTCTCATTTTCTCAGTGGCTCCCCCCAACAATGCTTTGTGGGTAGATACAACAAGTCTCTCTGTTTTTCTGATGAGGAAATTAATGTCCACGGAAGGGAGGGGACTTGCTTCCCAAAGCTGAGTCAATGGGGAAACTGGGACATAGAGGGAGGCTCCCCTCCCTCCCAGTAAAATCAGTCCTCTCTGAACAGGTTGGAATGTGATCACAATGTTCTACAAAAGTGACAGCTGTCACATGGTAATTACCACAAGGAACATCGATATGTGGAAATGAATATGTAAAAATGCCAAGTGAAGAGGGTAGAACATGAGTTAGTTTGTGTCCAAAGTGGAGCAATAGGAAACCGCTGAACCTTTCAAAGCTAGAAGACCAGGATTTGAATTCTGGCTATGCCAGTGCATGTCTGTGGCACCAAGAGCAAATCCCCTTCCATTTTGAAGTCTTAGAATCCTCATTTGTAAATTTGTACAGTTGCTATGGAGATCAAATGAGAATATATATACATACACACACACACACACACACACATACACACACACACACACACATACCTATTTGAAATCTTTGGAACTATAAAGTGTTATGTTAATGGGAGTTATTGTTATTTTAATTTTAAAATATATGTAAGGATAAAAAAGATAGGAGGAGGGTTTGAAAAGGCTTAAATAGAATTTCATGTTCATTAGGTTTCTTTTTCTCTAGAGGTTGATTGTCATTGCCATTATTTATATATAACTCTGGGATAGATAGAAAAGGCATCCAGCTTCTGGATCTTCTTTTCCCAATGGCAAGGTGATAGTTGGCTACTCTGGGAAATTGAACTATGCTGATGTTGGCTTTAAAATTTTTTTCATTTTTAGTGTGTTTGATATTGCTAGTAGTACATAATCCAGAAAAATAATGTGTCCTTTTCCCCTCCAGACAATATCTGCTTTTTAAAAACAGAAGTCTTCAATGCTTAATCCAAAGAAGGAACTCAAATAATGAGAATGTAGGGCATTGTGGTAGGTCAGTGGAAGAGATTGCTTTCCTTGGAATACTTAGAGGTGCCTCTCATGTTAAATTATGGGTTGCTCTAGCCTCTACTTCCACTACAACTAAGTCTGCCCCAGAATCTGTAATGAAATTTTTTTCTTAGGATCATATTGACAAGTCAAATAATGCCATCTCATTCCTAATGGGATATATTATTTTATTTATGTGTAAAAGCCCTAAATGGTTGTCCTTTGGGTAGGTTTTGGGTTTGAGCACTAGTTATGGATGTCAGGATTTGTAGTACAGTATTTCAAAATATAGTCTTCCCAGGAAGAGACAGAATCTTTGTTAACAGCCAGTCAGTCAAATATTGATTAAGTGCTTACTATGAGTCAGGGCCTATGAGTTGGAATGGGGTTTGTACTGGATAGGGTGGGGCCCAGCTGGTGAGGAAGCCAGAGGAGGTTATAAGTTTTAAGAAATAATAGGGAGAAGGGCAACTAAGTGGCACAGTGGATATAGCACTGGTCCTGGAAGGGAGGGAGGGAGGGAGGAAGGAAGGAAGGAAGCAGAAAGGAAGAAAGAAAGAAAGAGAGAGAAAGAAAAAAGAGAGAGAGAGAAAGAAAATCCTGGAAGTTCCAGAGCTTATCCTGACCTAGGGCTGCCTTGGTGGAGAGAGAGCTCTGAACAGAGCCGCCACAGTTGCCACAAAGGGAGTCACTTACCCAAGACCAGACCACCTGGCTTCTCACAGTGCACACTCTTTCCCGCAGCCATGGCTCCTCTTACAGCTGTTGCCACATTTCCAGGCTCCTGGGTTCCATTTCCTGGGTTTCCCTCTTGTTCAGCTGAGCTTCCAGAGGCCTCTTTCCTCTCCTTCTGGGCAGTGCTATGTCCCATTGCCATCTCACCTTCTAACTCAGATTTATCCTCTGCTTTCTGGTCATTAGTCCCAAGGAGAAAGGTTCCCCTCTCCATGTCTTGTGCGTTGTGTTCACTCTGTCCTGCTTCCAGAGACTTCTCTTCAAGGCCAATCCCAGTGGGATCAGTTCTAGAGGGCTGGAAAGAGCCTATGGGCACCCATATATCCTGCCCACGTGGGCTTCCTCCCCCTTCAGAGGACAATGATGCCAAGGGCCTGGGTCTAAGGGCCTTCTCTGAAGAGCGACCCCAACCTCCTGCTGGGCTCACCAACATCTCCCCTGGTGTACCTGTCTCCTGAACATGGATGGACAACCTGCAGAAAAGAGAATTGGACACAAAGAGTCTTTCTACCTCCATTCCCACCAGGAGCCTTTATCACCATTTCTTCTATTTGCTGACCATTCTCAACTACTTTGAACTTCGGTTTTCTCATACAGACAATAATCTGTATCTTTCCTATTTTACAGGACTTTGGAGGGGGTGTCACAGATAATGGATGTGGAAGTGCTTTGTGACCATGAACCTCTATACAAATGGGAGGTAAGGAATAGTGTACCAGCATGCCACATTTGACCCCCTAAGGTGGCAGATGTCACAGGTTAATGATAGATAGAGAGATAGATAGATAGAACATAAAAATGTTATAATAATACGTTATTTATTAAGAGTAGTGTGGTGGAAAGAGCACTAGATCTGGAGCCAGGAGATCCAATTTCAAGTCCCAGCTTCTTGCTGAATTCCCATGTCAGGGGACTTCTCTCTGCATCTCAACTTCTTTATATGTCAAACAGGTGGGGAGGAGGGATGGGATTTGACTGTCTCTAAGGTTGTAGAGTAGAAAGAACTGGAGCCAGAGGACTTGGGTACAAATCCCAGCTCAGCTTCTTAAGTGTGGACAACCCAGGCAAATCACAATTCCTCTAGGTGTCAGTTTCCTCATTTGTAAAATGAGAGGGGATCCACCAGTGATCTTTAAGATTCCTTCCAGTTCTAAATCCTCTGATGTTATGGTTCCTTCCAGGTCTGTGATTCTAGGATACAACAGGCTAAAGGGGACCTTGTGTTCATGATTATTTTACCAATTCAGAGAGTCTGCCCTGGGTGAAAAGGCAGTGATTTAGGCCAGATGCTCTCAAGTTCCCTGGCAGTCTGTGGATTTCACACTTAGGGTCACCTGCTCAGGACAGCCAGTTCCTTCCACTGCCACATTATCTTTCCCTCAAGGTGACCTTGAAGCTTGGCAGCAACACTGCGGCAATGCCTGGTTTCTTTTTCAGAGGAGAAAGCCCCGGTCTGTGGGCGTAAGTGTGGCTCTGGATTATTACCCGGCTGCTGCCCCTGTGCCTCCTGGATACATCAGTATGTTTGCTTCCCTCCTGCCTGCGCCCAGATCTATGGACACCTTCTGCTGAAACCACACACAATAACATGCGGACATGAGATTCAAGACACAGCTTGGTTCAGCGTTTGCATCCTGAGCTTTAAGTCAGGAAAAAGGTGCTAAGCCTGACTCTCCTGCTAACTTGCTATCTGATCCTGAGCAAGTCACTTTCCATTGGCCAGATTCAGTTGCCTCATCTGGAAAATGGGGATAATGATAAATAATAATGCCTGCCCTGACTACGGTGCTCTTGTTGGGGTCAAATGACATAGAAGAGAGGAAGGCAGTAGACATGCTGGACCCTTGTATTCTAAGGTCCTCTCAACCACCCTCCCTGGAGGCCTACATTCACTTGCCCTAAATGATCCTAACAGTAGTGATATGGTCTTATACACTAACTTTGCATTCTAAATGTCACCTTTTGCCCTCACAATACCCTGAAAGATAGGTAGAAAGGGTCAGGAAGTACTGTCTGATTTTATAAATGAGAAAAATAGAGGCAGCTAAGTGGGCCCAGTGGACAGAGGACTAGACCTTGAGTCAGGAAGGCCTCGGTTCAAATTCAGCCTCAGACGCTTACTAGCCATTTGGCCAAGACACTTAACTTCTGTCTGCCTCAGTTTCCTCATCTGTAAAATGGTGATAAGTACCTATTTCCCAGGATGGTTGTGAGGATAAATTGAGATAATATTTGCAAAACACATTGCAAACCTCACAGTCCTATATAAATGCCAGCTATTATTAATATTATTAAACTCAGTTTGCTCCTGCCCTAAACTACTAGAGAGACTTCAGGCCTAGGGATGTTTGTTCCCTCTTCACCTTTAACTCACTTTCCCAATTCTTTTGAACCCTGCTTCTCCGTACCTTAAAACTCCTCCCTATCACACACACACGCACACATGCACACATACATGCACATACATACACGTGCACACGCACACACGAGCCTTCTCATTAAAGAAGCATATCTTGTATCTGATTTCCCTGAAAAATCTGTCCTGGAGCACCTTATCACCCAGTATGAAGCCAAGAATACCCTTTCTTGGGCTACTCTAGTCCTTAAATGGCTGTTACTTTCTCCTAGGTTCTATATATTGCCCTTGGAAGGCTCACTGTAATGATTCCACCCCCTTCCTCATCACCTCATCTTTTATCCTTTCAACTCAAGTCCACAACTCAGGCTCAGGGACCTTGAGTGAGGTGGGTCTCCCAGCAGCTGTTGGCCAGGAATTCAACTGGCTTTCCTGGCTTTGGGGAGTCTCACGTTTCCTTTCCTCTCTGAACAACGAGAGATAAGTAAGGAGCCCTGACTTTGCCAATTGCCAAAGCAAACAAAGACATCTGATCCTCCACAGAGGAGGCAATTAAATCCCAAGGATGGTTTCATTTCAGATTACTGGGGCTTGGTCTTTGAAAAGGGGAAGTCACCCAGCAGGTCAAGTGCCCCCACAGCCAGTCTGCGACCACATAGACAAGTTTGTCTTTTCTGTCCTCCCACTGCTTCTTTCCATACCCAAGGCCACAGGATCACAGGATTTAGTGCTAGAAGGGAATTCAGAGATAATTTAGTTCAAGCTTCTCATTTTACAGATGAAGAAAATGAGGCCCAAAGAGGTTAAATGACCTCCCAAATCGGGAGTCAAATCCAATCATCTAAATGAGTCCAAGTTACCAGGTCCAAATAAACTACTAAACCAGCAGATGTGACCACAAAGCTTCTGTGGGTGAGCTTTAGATCGCGTTGGAAAATACCTAAGATACCATAGGACTGGGAAGGATGAATATTGCCCTGATTTTCCAGAAAGAGGAAGTAAAGTCTGAAAATTCTAGACTGGTAAAATTGACTTCTATTCCTGTAAAAACTGTAGAACACATTATTAAGGAGATAGTTTGTAGGTACTTAGGGAGTGTACTCCTACCAAATTCCTTCTGTAACACAAATATGGTGTTGAAGCCTAAACCAGGAAGAGGCAAAACAGAGAAAGAAAACTATAGACCAGTTTCCCTAATGAATATTAATGCAAAAAAAATTTAAATACAATTCTAGCAAGATCACAACAATATATCACAAAGTTTACACGCTGTGGCCAGGTAGGATTTCTATCAAGAACACAGGGATGATTCAATCTTAGAAAAACTGTAAGTATAATTGACCAGAGAAATAAGAAAAACAGTAAAAATTATATCATTATTTCAATAGAGCCAGAAAAAGCATTTGGCAAAATATAACATCCATTCTTATTCAAAACACTAAAAGGTATAGGAATAAATGAAGCCTTTCTTAAAATTATAAAGTATATCTATTTAAAACTAAGAGCACACATTATCTGTAATAGTCTTTCCTATAAGATCAGAGGTGAAGCACAAATGTCCGTTATCACTCCCATTATTGAATAATGTAATAGAAATGCTAGCTACAGCAATAAGACAAGAAAAAGATATCAAAGGAATGAATATGAGCAAAGAGAAAACAACACCATCGCTTTTTTGCAGACAATATGATGGCTTATTTAGAGAGCTCTAGAAAATCAACTACAAAATTAGTTGAAACTTGATAATTACAGCAAAATTTTGGACATAAACCCACACAAACTATTAGAATTTCTACATATTACCAACAAAACCAAGCAGGAAGGAATAGAAAAAGCAATTTCATTAAAAATAACTACAGACAGTATAAAACACTTGGGAGCGTACCTGCTAAGATATATACAGGAACTATGTGAACAAAATGACAATCCTCTGAATATAAATAAAGAAAGCTAAGTAATTGGAGAAATATTAATTGCTCACAGGTAAGCTAAACCAATATAATAAAAATGACAATCCTACCTAAATTATTTTATTCAATACTATATCAATCAGACTATCAAGCAATTGTTTTATAGAACTAGAAAAAATAATGACAAAATTCATCTAGTGGAACAAAAGTTCAAAAATATCAAGAAGGTGGGGGGGAGTTGGTACAAAGGCAGCTCTAGGAATATCAGATATGAAACCACACTACGAAACTGGTACTGGCTAAGAAATAGATTGGTTGATTAATGGAACAGATTAGTTATACACTATACAGAAGTAAGTGAGAACAGTAAGCCAGTGTTTCATCAACTCAAAGTTTTGATCTATTGGGGCAGGAATTCACTATTTGACAAAAACTGCTAAGAAAACTGAAAAGCAGTCAGGCAGAAAATAGGCATAGACCAACATCTCACACCATATACCAAGATAAATGGGCACGTCATTTAGACATAAAACTTGATAACATAAGAAAATTAGTATAGCATGAAAGAATTTACCTGTCAGATCTAAGGACAGGGAAGAGTTCACGATCAAACAAGAGATAAAGAGGGTTCACAGAAGATAAAACGGACAATTTTGATTACAAAAAATTAAATGGTTTTTGCACAAACAAATCCAAAGCAACCAAGATTAGGAGGGGTGCAAAAAACTGGGAAAGAATTTTTGCAACTAGTGTCTGTGATAAAGGCCTCATTTCTAAAATATATAGAGAACTGAGTCAAACATACAAGAATATAAATGATTCCCCAAATGATAAATGGTCAAGATATGTGACCAAGAAGTTTTAAGAGGAAGAATTAAAGCTATCTATAGTCATATGAAAAAATGCTCTAAGTCACTTATGATTAGATAAATGCAAATTGAAACAAATGAGATAAAATCTCCCATCCATCAAATTGGTTAATGTGACAGAAAAAAAGATGACAAATGTGGGGAAAAAGATACACTAAAGCAGTGTTGGTGGAGCAGTGATCTAGTCCAACCATTCTGGAGAACAATTTGGAAGTTATGCCCCCAAAACTGTTAAATTGTGCATACCCTTTGACCCAGTAATACCATGACTAGGTCTATACTGCAAAGAGATCAGAGAAAAAAGAAAAAGATTCATATGTATAAAAAATATTTACAATGAGGGGATGCTCATCAGTTAAGGAATGCCTGAATAAGTTATGGAATATGAATGTGATAGAATACTATTGTATTATAAGAAATGATGAAGGGAATGAATGATTTCAGAAAAACTTGGGAAGACTTATATGAACTAATGCAAAGTGAAGTGAGCAGAACTCGGCAGGACAATTTACACAATAACAGCACTATTATAAAGATAATTAACTATGAGAGGTTTAGTAACTGTGATCAGCACAATGACCCACCACAGTTCCAAAGGACACATAATGAAAAATACTATCCATCTCCAGATAGAGGACTGATGGACTGAGAGTGCAAATCAAAGTATATATTTTTCTATCTTTTTCATTTTCTCATTTTTCTTTTTTTAAACATGATTAGTAAGGAAATTTGTTTTGAAGCACTTCATATTTGTAATGGGTTTTTATTTCTTGCCTTCTTAATGTATGAAAGAAAGGTGGGGGGAGGGAAAGAATCTGGAACTAAAAATAAAATTGAATAAAAACTTAAAAAGAAAGTTAGTGATCACTTAAAGGTAGCATGGTTTAATAAAGAGAAAGTTATGATAGACTAACCTCATTTTCTTTTCTGAAAGATTAATTACAGCAGGTGAGAAGAATGCTATCAAAAAAAACACTGTGTTTAGTTTTCAGCAAAATATCTAACAAAGTCTTTTATCCAAGTCTTGTGGACAAGATAGAGAGACATGGGCTAAATGATACTGCAGTTACACGTAGGTATTAGTCAAATTTGCAGACAACACATAGCTAGGAGAGATAACTAACATGTTGAATGATGGAGTTAAGATTCAAAAAAAATCTCTACAGGTTAAAATAAGGAGCCAAATGTAATTGGATGAAATAATAGGAATAAAATTTATTCTACCTTTGGGTTGAAAAAATCCATCTCAGAAGCACAGGATAGTGGAACTGTGGCTAGAAAATAATTGTGACTGTAATTAAGAAACAGATCTGGGGTTTTGGTAAACCACAAGCTCAAATTTCATTAAGAGTGTGACAGAAGCCAAAAACCCAACTGTTACCTAAGGCTATAGTAAGAGAGGTCAGATGGGGTCCAGAGAGAGTGACAACTCCCTGCTCTGATCTAACTGTATCTAGAGAATTATATTCTTTTGAGGGCAATAATTTTAAGAAAGAAATTGAAAAGTCTGAGTGAATTCAGAGAAAGGCAGTCAGGATGGTGAAAGGATAGGAGAGCATGCCTTACAAGGATGAGTTGAAAGAATTGGAAGAAAATAGAAAAGAAAAGTCTTGGGGGAGGTGGAAAGAGAGGTGGAGGAGTTCAGATTGAACCCAGGGACAATAAACTAGAAGCAATGAATGAAACATGCAGAGAGGTGAATTTAGGATTGCAGTAAGAAAAACTTCATAACCATCAGAGCTATTGCAAGGTGAAATGGGTGGCCTCAGAAGGGAGAGGACTCTTCCCAAGAGGTCTGCAAGCAAAGGTAATTGGCCATTTGTAGGAGAGGTTACAATAGAGATTCTTTTTTAGTCACGTTCTGTACCAGAGGGCCGCTGAGGTATTTTCCAGTTCAATGGAAGTGACTCACTTTCTTCCCTGGGGGACAATCTAAAGGAAAGGGTAGGGGTTTGGTTAGATAAGAGGGACTTACAGTGCAATAGAAACAATGGAGTCAGAGGTCCAGAGGTTGAATCCTACAACCAATTTGCTGTGTGACCTTAGACAAGTCAGTCTCTTTTCTTCTCTAGCCTTTGGTTCCTCATCTGTAAAACTGAGGGTAAGACTGGGGGAGAATTTCATCCAGATGGTTTCTTTGGTCCTTGTCAGCTCTGCTATTATGTGACCTTAGGATTACATTAATCTAATCATAATAATATCTTCTCATAGTGATCATAAATCTATTGGAAGTCATATTGTCTAGCCCCTTCATTTTACAGACAAAGTGGGAACCAAAGAGGGTTAGACAGGTAGCTGCAAATTGTTCCTACATAAGTAAACATGGACAGGATAATCAGTCCCTACCTTGGAGGCTTCCCTCTATCCCGGGCTCCCACGGGCTGGGACAAAGCTCCTAGACCTTGCTTTGCCACCTCTGCTGTTGGCACAGAAGCAGGCTGGCCAGGCTTGTCTCCTCCTTGTTCTACTCTCTCAGGTGCCACCTGAACTGGGGAGATTTCACTCTTCCCTTGTGATACTGTTGTACAATCTGGATGCACAAGGGTGATGTCACTGACTTTCTCTGAGTCTTCATATACTGCATCTTTGGGTGATGGAGGACAGTCAGAAGGTCTCTGGCAAGAAGCTGGGGTGGAAGCTCCATCATCCTGCCTTGGGGAGGCCCCTACCCCTCTGAGAGGGTCTGAGCTAACTCCAGGATCTTTAGGGGTCACAGGAGGCAGCCTCTTGTCCTTCCCCTCTGACGACTCTGCCTTTTGGCTTTCTAAATAGAGAAATAGACAATAAAAATGTCAAGTTAATTAAATACCACTGTGCTGTGTATATAAAGTCTGTTGATTTGAATAATGGGCCATATTCTCCTATCCCTTTGCTGCATAAACCCTTATAAAGAAATGTTTTATGCCAAATGTACCCTTGAGGACACCATGTCTTCCAAAAGGACTTCTCTAATTTGCCACACTCATACTCAAATCACCCCTTTTTTCTAGGTCCCCTAAGCAAATAGCACATATTATTTTGTTATTTTCCTTAACATCTACTAGACTTTAAACCCCATGAGGGTAGAGATACCTAATCTAAACTTTGTGGCCAGCCTAGTGCCTTGCACATTAGGGCCTTAGTAAATATTTGTCAAATGAATGGATGAATGTTGAACAAGGCCTCATTTGTGTATGCTCTTGGTCTCCTACCAGAGAAAGGAGTTCTTTACCCTTTTGTGTCCATTATCCCTGTAGCAGTTGGGGGAAATCTATGAGCCCTTTCTCAGAACAATGTTTTTTAAATGCATAAAATAAAATATTTAGGAGTGCAAAAGCAAACAATTATGTTGGAATAGACATCAAAATTTTTTTTAAGTTCATAGATCCCAGGCTAAGAATTCCTGAGAAATTGGCTCATTGAGAAAGAAACCCTGTCCTCTCTTCCTTCTCTAACTCCTCTCTTGCCCCAAAGTGCCTAGAATAGAGTTATTCATAAAGTAGAAATTCAATAAATACCTGTTAAAAAAAAACAAAACCTGTTTCTAAAGTTTCCCGGTCCCGATTGTCCCTGAGAATTTTCATGTCACCAAAATGAGGAGAACAAAACAATATTATAGTCCTGGGTCCTAGGGATAGTTGTGGGTGTAGGAAATGCTTCAGGGGAAGGCAGCAATGGAGGGTTCCAACATACCTCCCAAAGGCCTCCTGATCTCGGCTTGCACTCCTCTGGTGCTGAGGGTCTGCTTTGGCTTAGCCCCCTTCTCATCAGCTTTCTCCTTGTTCTAAAAAGCAAGCATCATCATAGCCATCATTGTACAGTGTGAAACAAAAATTACTCAGGCCACCAAGAGATGAGGCCCTGCCTTGTTCTGAGGATTATTACTGGTATGACCTGGGGCAGGTTGCTTTGCCTCACTTTCCAGATCTAGAAAATGAGGATGCTGGGCAGTTCCAAATCTTTGATCTTAGGATCTTAGATTCTAAAGAAACAGCAGGGCCCAGTGGATACAGAGGTGGCCTCACTGCTCTGGCTTGGCAGATCCTCAATCCTCTTGGCAGCTCTCAAAGACTAAAAGTTGAAGAGATGGTGCTGACCTGCCCTTGGGGATGGAGTTCCTCCAACCAATGAAATGACAGGTCTAGGCCCTTT